>QLPL01000025.1:194577-453022 GCA_003314315.1 Annulohypoxylon stygium
TTTTTTTTTTTTACTTTACTATCGCTAAGCCGGACGTTTCATCATCGTCAACATTAACGCCGTCCGGCTTGATCTCTAGTTTTCTGCATTTAAAAGTCAAATCATCCATCCAATAGGTACGTACCAGGTGAAGCAAAAAGACCCAATCTTCGGTATAATATTATCGACTACATATTAGTTATTATCAATAAAATCCGAGCCCAATTTTCCAATCCTCTTCACATGCCCATATATTTTATTTGCCCATGTCTAACACTCATAATAATCCCGCGCACTTTTAACATTTCACCTTGAGTTCCCATCCGGCTTTGCTCACTCTTACGAAAGCGAAGCATAAAAACCCAAGAAGAGTCATGGAGCCTGCCCATGCCTGCGCACTCATGTATTTGCCACCATCAGCGGCTAGAATTGCTCCACCAATAGGCGGGCCAGTCAATGAAGCAAAAGAAGAAATGCTAAACGCCATCCCAAGTCTCGTCCCTACCGTGTCGAGCCTCTTCGTAATGCTCGCAACAGCTGTTGCAGTAAGACACTGGAAGCTACCGGCACAGACGCCGTAGAAGCATGCAAAGACATACAAGCCCGGCACGCTTTTCACGCCTAACCAACAAAACGCCACGAGAGCCCACGCAAAGGTTACGGGGAACATGACATTGATTGGCCCAATCCGATCGGCGATGATTGGTGGTATAATTCGGAATAAAATTCCCGCTCCGTTGATCAGAATGACCATAATCGAAGCAGCCGAGTACGAGAGTCCCAATGCCTCTCTGCCAAAAGACGCGATCTATAACAAGATATTAGCAATTGCTTTTTCCCGTGGCTGGATTAATTTTATTTACATAATAGAAGGTGAAGTAATTGGACATTGATGTCGCGAAGATCCCGCCCACAACTCCCAAATATGGCCATTCGCGGAATGCGGACCAATCAATAAGGGGGCCTGACTTCCTAGGTGGTAGGCGTGGGCGCATAAACGCGAACACGATAGAGAGACATGTTAAATTAATGAACGCTAGGACTCGCGTAGTCCATGCGAACCCCAGCGTCGGTAACAGCTCTCTAACAACGACTGGATATATGATCCCACCGGCGGAGTTGCCTGTTGTCGCAAGTCCGACAGCAAGCCCGCGCCTATTGGTGAAGTAAGTCGCGACGAGCGCGAGTGACGGAGTGAAAAATATTCCAGCTCCAATTCCCGTCAGTACGCCTTGGGTCAGCATAAGAGACCAGAACTGCGTCGAGATGCTCATCAAAAAGATGCCAAGCACTTGTATGATGGCGCCGACTAAGAACGTCGGCAGAAACAGACCGGCGTCAAGAAGACGACCGGATATCACACTTATTACTAGGCAAAACCATATTTGCAGGGACCCAATCCACGATATCGTCGATGGACTCTGCGGTAGTACTGATGTGTAGTAGGTCTGAAAGGCACCAAAGGAGTTAACCCATCCCCACGTAGTAAAGATCACTAGCCAACCCACTATTCCAAGTTAGCGATTATGTTTTCAATATTCTTCGGGGCACTGGAATATAAAATAGGGGATATCTCCTCGAGACCTTCACCGGGTCTACATACTTGCGACTTGTATCCAGGCGTGAGCACCTCCGTCCGGCGGAGGTGGTGGTTCTGGCCATGTCCTGGTGGTTATTCGCGATGCGACGCGAGCGATTACATTGCTAGTGGTTCTTCTTACATCTTCAGAGACCCTCGAACGTCCGTCTCTTGTGTTGGATCTTTGCGCGGTGTCGTCTTCGTCCTTAGTCTTGTTTTGTTGGAGGTGATTTTCGTCGGCAGACGATGAGCCGATGGATCCACTGTCGTCTTCATGGGGCTCGGTCATTGCCGAGCTAGATTTTTCTTGGAATCGATCACTACTGTCTTGGCTCGCCATGATCGCGACTATGACCACCAAAAAAATTATCAAGAAGTAGGGTTAGGGGTTTTAGAAAAAAACTGATTTTGATGACCATCTCAAGCACATTAAGGTTGGAAAAATCTCACCATAAGAACGATCAATAACTACAGGCACTTGTCACGGTATACTTCGGTTTGACACTCCGTGGTCGGCGCTATTGAAAGGTTATTAGCAAAAGAACTTAATAATATAGCCTATAAGAACCCTTTCGGCTCGATACGAACCCACCTGCACCTCCCGAGTGCCGCTCCGACTGTATGCTCGATGTGGAGGAGTTGTGGAGCCGACGTGCAGGAATCCGGGGCGACGATGGCGACCGGAGCGGCTCCAGGCGATCGTCAAAGGGAAATCCACAAGTCCGCGAGATTCTATTGGATGTGTGCTATCAATCGGATGAGCTCCATCTTGATTACCCAGGTACAGAATTTTTTTCGATATTAGGGGGGCATTGTCTCCTTGCTTCCCAACGTCCTCCGACTTTTAAGGTTGACAACTTGGACTACAAGATCGCACGTCAATTCCCACATAATGACACTTTTCTATACTTGATGATAAGTCAAAATCTTCACCGACTTTAGAAACCCAATGTTTTTTAGTCCGGCATCGCATGTGAATCGCGGTGAAGACGACCGATATCCATCAGTCCACGATTGACGGTTGAAAGCAGACATCGTGAGTTAGCGCCAGTTGGCTCGCTCAGTTCAGTGCTGCGGTTAATAGTGGCAACACAACTTCGGCGACATATCATAGTGCGCTAACACCCAATAAGCGCGAATCTTCCTCTGGAGATAGCGTAAGAATGGAAGGACAAATGTTACTTCAATCTAAACATTTCCTAAACGAGAAGGCAAGCTCACCTAACTACCGTGTCGAGGGCCAATTGGAATTTGCATCAGGCATCATATATCAATCCCGGTATCGAATTGACGATATCGCCTTAATACTTGGCGTTACTACCGGTATCTCCAACGCCATGTCGTAGCCAATTTAGGCCATCCATTCGGAAGAGACGTAAAGGTTATCGAATGGCACCCTATTGAACCTTAACGCCACTTTTCACTAGACAATTCACTATTCGTAATAGCGATATTGTCATTAAGGAGAGAGGTATAAGAAAAGGTTTATATGCGAGGTACCGATATTATAGACGGTTGCGCATGGCTTCAGTGGCGCGCTGGCAAACAACGGTATCTAGTATAAGACTGAAAATGCAAGTAAGCGCACATGTGAACAAAAAAGGATAGAAACCTGGCAATTGGTAAGGTATCAATGTCAAAGCTGCGTTGTCGGAAGCCGTTTTCATCCCTTACCTAACCAGATGCTCCGATCATATGCCCCAAATCATTCTCAACAAATCTCTCTGGTTGACAGTTGTCTGCAGAGCTGTTTAAGGGGTAGCGTACCTGGTATGCACGGATAACAGCCCGGACGCCCAGCAAAGTTAACCTAGACCAGCTAAGACTGCTTCTTGAACTCTATCTGCAGGTAATCGCCGGAAGACAATAACATTCACCGTGAAGTCGTTGTGGATGATGACCTAAAGTTGGGCTTAGCAGAGTGCCTTTATAATAAACCTCTCGGTATTGAAACGGCATATAGACTAGCCACATTGAATACAACTAAATATAGAGAATATTTCAAATCCCTAGCCAGGTCTGTAATACACTAAAGGCTAAGTGATAGGTTACCGTGTGGCTCTGTCATCTGGTAGACTAGGACAACCTAAACACCAAAAATCAGGGGGAACGGATACTAAATATGGGTCACGATAGTTTGAATGCAAGTGGTCCACCAAACAAATATTGCGACTCTGTTTAATTTTATCGGACTTACCGAACCCATCATTTAAGCTTGTTTAGGTTAAACAGCATCAATCAATCGCATATCTATTTAGTTTTCTGACAGCCCTACTTTAGATCATGCAAGTCAACTCTTTAATTGCCTATTGGGAATCTGCTCACCTACCTTCAGGTAATGACTCGGGGGCTCGGGATCTTCTTAATAGAAATTATCACAGGTAGATACCAATTTCTAGAAGATTGACTCCGTAGATCAACAACGTGCCTGGCCTCCACCCTCCGCACTGAGTCAATACCTCTAGGATATGAACTATTCCGGGAGATCATCTCTATCTCTGTCTCGCCCGTTCATTGATTGAACCGACGTATTCGCCCGACGTAGTAATTTGAGAGCGCCCTACTGCGATGAATCGTCGACTGTCTTAGAACTTTTGACCGGCGAAAAGGATGACGATGATCTATACCCCCACACGTATCCCGAGCTGTGCGGTATTAGTGATGTTTTAGCCTTACTAATACCCGGCCGCGGTGGGGCGGACCTAGTATTCCGGTGAAGAAAAGTCGGCGTAGCTGGAGGAAGCTGGAAAGATAAGATCGACGAAAAAGCAAGAACATGACTCTCCACATCGGGACCGAGGGATTTAAGACTAGACAATATATATCGTAATAGCCTATAATTGACCACCCATGATAGCCACAATCTTGGGGAGATTTCCTGGTAATATTTCCTAAAGTGTTCTGCACATCAGTCAAGGCGTGTTCTTGGTGGGTGGGCGGATATAAAGTCGAATTTCTTTTTTGAAGCTTCCGCCTACGCGTCGCCGCCACTAGGACAAGACTAGAATAGAAGTAGGGGACTAAGCAATTGGTAAGGAGCTCGTCTAAAATGCACAATCGGGGAACCTGCACAATTCAGGTAAATGCGGCGTTATTCTATCTTTTTTATTCTACGCCGTATACCACGTGCTGGGCTCTGGGATGGTAGCGAGGGGAAATGGGAGTTTTTTCTCGGCTGTATGCCTCAAAGGTGGTAAGGCGTTTTTGTAGGACATATTGAGTCAGCACATTAGGTCAGCGTGGGGTTGATAGCGAGCTATGGTGTTGCTTTTTATAGCCTGCGGCTGAAGTCAGCTCCTTATTCCTTATCAAGCAGCTGTCAAGGAATCCTTCGAGCTTCTAGTCGTCGACCCCCTGTCCCCAAGCTATAGCTCCAGATTTTAAGTGTTGGCGGCACTTATGTTTGTGAAACATGTACAAGACAATGCCGACAATCTCCTTAAGAGTATCATATTGGGACTTCTGCTAATATGCACGAGCTGAAAATTTTATGTCGGTTTCTTATCATCCTAACCTAGGATGGATGCGGTTGGTACGGGTTAAGGGTCGCGTTAGAAACGGGACGTTGGTACCAAAACCCCTGATACACGGTTTCGCAAGGTTTCATATAACTATTTCCGGCGAACCCATGTGTGCTCCACGCGAGGCTGGGGGAATCGATTCCTAGCTTCTAGCCCCCAAATGTAACCAATTTTTCTAGATAGCACTAAAAATTCAGGCTCCGCCACGTTCGCGCACATATGCAGGGAGCCTCAAAAGTCACGGGTGTGTTTCCTCTCCTGGGTACGCCAGCGAAATGTGGAAGCTCGCGATGGAAGGAGCCGAATGCTTCGATATAGATATGAAGGGGGTGTTTCCCGTGAGGATGTGGATGATTCCCCCTTAGATAGCCAAACATCGTCTTCATTCCTGCCGCATTTTCAAGATTGTCGGCGATTCAATATCACAAAATGCTTCTAACAAAGCCACTCCTCGCCCTAAGCTGGGCATTAGCTCTAGACTCCGTCTCAGCAGCCACGCCTTCGCCAAACCTTGCACTCGACGTGCGAAACGCACCAGGTTCATCAACTGAGGATACCCTTCTTGCGCTACGAAGATCTCTTGCAGGAATCAAGAGAGACACAATACTGAAGAATAGCACAACATTAGACAAAAGCTGGAATGGCGCAACATTGCTTAGCATCGCGGCTTCAGACAGCACGAAGAATAACGTGTCGCTGAGCGCCGGTGTCGACATCACGTGTACGACATGCTACATCAAAGGCAATGCGACAGCGCAATTTTCAGTTGATGGCAAATTCAATGCCTCTCAGGTGATCTCAAATTTCACGAGCGAAGTCAAGACCGAGGTTTTGAACACCACCGATCAAGTCATCGACTCCATCGAGGACTACTTCCCAACTGTGCTCCACAACCTTGAAGATGGCATTGACCTAGATGACTTCGACTTCCCCCCGATCAACATCACCTTTGACATTGACATGCCGGATATCCCTGAATGCCATCTCCAGTTCCAGTTTGATGATTTGGAGATGTACTTCCTCATCGACACGGTACTTTCAGCTGGCGCCACTTACAACCTGAACCTGTTCTCCTCGAACACGCCTATTGGCATTTCAGCAGGCAACGACCTATTCCTCGGCGTCGTCTTCTCCGTCGACTTGATTCTTAGTGTCAATGCTGAGATCGATGTGAGTAGCGGATTCCACATCAAGCTTGATGATGGTGTCGGCCTTGATATGTCCTTATTCGGCCGCAATGTTTCAAACATTATATTGTAAGTGAACCAAACACCCATCACTGAATCATTATGGAAGTGCTAATAGCTCTGGAATTTAAAGTAATGGAGCAGAGTTCGAATTCCTTCCCGTGACGATCGAAGGGGCAGGTGGCCTGATGAATGCTGTACTTCGTCTCGGAGTGAAAGCTGGCTTCGAGCTTGAAACTCCCGGCGTCACGATCCCAAGCTTCTCCTTCTCGACCAAAGCCAGCGCCGGTGTGGGTGTCAGCGTCTGGGCCGACATCGCTGAGTTCGCAACCAACGTGACCGCAGCTCCCCAAGGAGACGAGGACGGCTGTGTCTTGAAGATGGAACAGACGTACCAATTCGGTCTTGGCGCCGCTGCTGGAGCCACGCTCGCCATCGGCGCAGAGACGTGGGGCCCTTCTCCAAACACGAACATCCCTATCTTCTACACTACAATTGCCAATGTCTGCGCTATAGGCAAGGCGACGACCACCACCACTACTGTGTCTACTCCGGCTATTAGTGCTAGAGCTGATGAGAGCCTGACACCCACGACCCTTACCTCGAAGGCCACCTTTACGGGGATAGGCTGTTTGACTACCGGCTTAGTGAACTGCCCAGCGTCTTTGCAGACAACGACCAAGGTCACCAGCACCCTGACCCACATCACGTCGGTAGCTTCCGGCGTAGACGCCACCTTCCCCGCGTCCACGGGAACCGGTGTCGCAACCCCCGTTGCCTTCGGCACGAACAGGAAGTCCATCGACGCCACGTCCGGATCTCCCACATCATACACACCGCCGCCGCCAACGGCGTCTTCGGGAGACTCTACCGTGTCCGCTGAGCACCCCCTAGGCGAAGTCGGCGGTGTCGATAAGAGGATCATAATCGGTGTTTGTGTCGGTCTCGGTGTTCCCTTGCTCATCGGAATTGCCGTTGGTATCTTGTAAGTTCTTTCCCTCGTCACCCTAGCCAATTAAATGCCTTTGCTAACACCCCTCCACAGCGTCTGCCAGAAGCGCAGGAGATACGCATCACTCCCCAAGGCTGACCCAGTTTACCTGGGGCAACCCCAGCCGTACGAGAGTAGTCGGGAGGCGAAGAACAGGATTGTCACGAGTCATTAAGGACTTTGAGAGTTATGATATCCCACGCAGTTGGTTAATGAATCTTTGGGGCGTTTGGGTTTGTTTTATGAGTTGTGATATCCAATGATGAACGCCGTTTTGGGATTTTTATAGTGTAATTCAATATCCATTTTTTCTTCATGCTCGACACTAGTCAGCGAATATGGCTAGCGAACGTGAACACTGTAAAAGTACTTACTAGGTGTTTATTCCATAGCCCTTCCTCTTTTTGAATAGTCCTGGTCATCCGATCGACCGTTTCATATCACAATACGGTTTAGAAATGAAGTGTTTGCAATAATTATTACTCGACGATAGTTTCACCCGTTTGATTAGTGTGCCAATAATCGAAGTCGCTTTCAACACTGCATGCTGTGAGTTGATTGCCCTGTCCGTTTTGAATATGCGATGATCGAAACTTATAGCGATGAAACGAATTTATCACTGGATTAAATCGGTTTGCCGGGTTCGGGTCGCTGGTGAATTTCTGCTTGAAAGATTTAGGTGCCAGCCAAATGAGGGCTGGCTTAATCATAGGTAAACAGGAACTGATGACCGCGACTTGCAACTCAATGGCAGACCAAATTCCCCAGGTGGCAACTGACCCTAGAAGTAGTGTATTAATGATGATACAGCCTCTACCTAGTATAGATATATGTCTTTAAAAACGGAGACTTACATGTAAGGTCTCCTAGATCTTGTACTAGCATGTTATAAACGCGAAAAGAGCTGGCGACAATGACAAAAGCCCCTAAAGCAAAAAGACCGCTGATGGCGATTTTGGTAAGTGGCGGAATCCGAAGGCGCCATGTATCACGCATAGGAAGACCTAATAAGAGTACATCGGTGAGGATATTGGCGAGAGAGATCGCGATGAAAAACCATTTCGTGTCAATACATTTGGTGGGTATGTTGTAGTCTGGAAAGACGGAGTCCCAGAAACATCGGGCTGGAATACAACTGAGAAGCGAAACGAGTACGACGGAAAACCCCCACATAACGACTATAACGGCTAGGATCGTGGTGCTGAGAAGCATAAAGCGTGTAGGGAATAATTGCCGGTATAGGGTTATGATAGATAATTTGACTAGTGTAAAGCTAATACCATAAATCACTTCCCCGACGAAGAGATTGATTAAAATTATTCGGACATTGTCTAACGACACAGAGTAAATATGGAGACCGAGACCGCAATGAGCTATTCAGAAACAATGACAATGTTCAGTTAGTTTATTTAAAGAGACAGGCGCTATAGGATGTGATTAAGAAGTGTGCTCACCAGCCCACATAAGGAGTATATAAGCGGTTAGACAGGAGACCAGACCTCCGATGGCTAGGTAATCAGGTATAACGAGTCTCGATCGCTTGATGCGGCGAGATACAAGACGCATGGTTAATGCAGCTAGAGCAAGAACCATACAAGGAGTAGAAGCCAGAATGACTTGCAGGCGCGCGTCGTCGTTACGGCCATGGGCCGGAGTAGCTTGTAGTGACTGTGGGGGAGCCATTGCTAGTTGTTGACTGCATCAAGTTAGGGTTGAAGGAGAACAGGTGCTATGCTTGGATCTAAGGAATCTGATGGTGAATACCACTAATCGAGGACCATTATATGGATAGGATAACCACGGTTTGATACCTAATATATTCAGGATGAGGTCTAGCTAAATTCGTAGCATTTTGCAAGTTTTTTAGTAGAAGATCTATATACTTGAAAACTCGTGGAGCGGCCTTGGTTTCACGAGCGGCTATAGCACACTGGTAGCTGAGCTCTATGGTTTGTATCGACAACTCGGTGACTCAAGTGGAGTAGAACTCAATTGACGAGACATGACTGATAGTATTGTATCTCACGCTGTATTCTATGCTGATGAAACGTTTCTTTCTTTTACCGACCTATCTGTGGTCGTAGCGTCATGTTGGAAGTAACGGTAAATGCATGTCGTATCTAGAATAGAAACATTGACCTTTGAAGCAGGCTCATTATGCAGACGAGTCTGTTTTTAAACTATATATCAATGTATTCGATACGAACAATAAGTTCTAATGCGTTGAATATTGGCTACCTAATAAGCATCCGCCGGTGGCGCGGACTTATTGGTGTGGGGGTTAAGCAGCAGTTTGTAGATTACGGTGGTAATATTGGTGGCAGTGAGTCGCAATGCTGTGACTGACGGGTGTGATATGCTGGCGAACTTAGCGATATCTTTCCTCGGCACAAGATGTTCATCTTGGATGTGGGATTATTTCTGCATCTAGGTAGTAGACAGCTTGATCTATGATCTCTGCGAAGTTATCCGTGGATCATACCCCTAAATTCTATATTGGCGCTTGGAATATAAAAATCCCTATGAGTTGCTGATATACTCATGTTGATGTCATCCTCGACTCCTCGTGTATGAGATTCTGATATTGCCTTCCCCTATTTTGAGATTAGGTAATAAATGCGTTCCATGGTCAACGATTGAATTTTGAGGGTCTGAAAAAGAGGCTGAGATCTTAAAGTGACCAATCCACTCGGGAACGAAAATTGAGTAAGATATAAACGTCAGAGACTGTCATTTCAATGATTTTAAGAATTTTACTTGCGATCGCGTTCCCTTCAATTCAAACATGTCGAGAAGTTGAAAGTGAATTGACGAATGCCAAGACTGCAATGATGATTGGAACTTCAGGTGAGCTGTCAAGCCTCGATGAGGGGTACTCAAGCCACTAATTACCCCAATCCAGCTGTGGCTTCAATCGTGAATGCCTAAATCGGAATTGACCTTGTACTACATTGGGCACCTGACTGGCTGGCTGGCATTGATTTATTTTGAGGCAGGCACAGAGCGCTGTCACCATACCGGCGTTCGCCTGACAGGGAAAGCACATGCTCCCTGTCGCCGAGACAACTTGAAGGTCCCACAAAATTTTATCCCGAAAGAGCGCCATTATTCTCCATCTTCCATTTTCCATTCTCCATTTCTCTGGCTTAGCGTCCAGGGCTGACCGATACTTTATCTCCTCCTGCTCCTCCATTTTATCTTCGCTAGTAATAGAGGGGGTGTAATCAAACATCATTCGATCACCATTGCTGCACATGTCGCTGTTGCTAATACGATTTGCTCGATTTGCTCGATAGTACCGGACACTCGGCTTGCCTTGCTATTGGCAGTTGAATTTTTTTCGAGACTCATTCGAACATCTTTGCATCTCATCCACAGCATCGGTACTATCAGCAACTAACCACCAATAATTCAACCTTCACCTCCCTTTAAATTTTCCACCATGTCCGGCACAATGAGAGGCACGCCGAGTCGCAATCAGAATCGCGGCGGACGAGACCCATTTGGAGGATCTGCTAGTCCTGCCAATTCGAATATTCCTCGACCAGTCCTCGAAACTCACGGTCACCAACCTTCACCGAGCGATGCCGCCTCCGGAATTAGCGCAAGTAGACAGAAGCAGAGCAAACGAGATGAGGTATACGGCGCTATGTCTATTATTACCTAGGTTATTGGATGCTGACCTTGGTCATTAGGCAATCCGAAAGAAGCTGGAGAGCGACCTCTCCAAGAAGAAGCATCTCACCGGCCGAGCTCGACATTCGCGCAAAGCCCCGCCCGGAACTGTTCTCGCTCTAAAGCCTAGCCCTGCCCTCCAGATCAAGCCGGGTACCACTGTCGCTGAGGCGGCCCAGTTGATGGCAGCCAAGAGAGAGGATTGTGTGCTAGTAACGGATGACGATGACAGAATCGCTGGTATCTTTACCGCCAAGGATTTGGCTTTCCGAGTTGTCGGCGAGAACCAGAAGGCCACCAATGTTACCATCGCCGAAATCATGACTACGAATCCTCTTTGCGCTCGCACCGATACTAGCGCAACCGAGGCCCTCGACCTCATGGTTCGCAGAGGTTTTAGACATTTGCCTGTCATGGATGAGAACCAAGACATCTCGGGTATCCTCGATATCACAAAATGTTTCTATGATGCTATGGAAAAGCTGGAGCGCGCGTACGCATCTTCGACAAAGCTCTATGCCGCTTTGGAAGGTGTGCAGTCCGAATTAGGTGCCAGCCAACCTCAGCAGATTATCCAGTACGTCGAGGCACTGCGCCACAAAATGTCTGGGCCGACTCTGGAGAGCGTCCTGAACGGTACGCCGCCCGTGACAGTCACCGTCAAGACTACTGTGAAAGAGGCGGCGATATTGATGAAGAACGAGCGTACCACTGCCGTGTTAGTTGAAGACCAAGGTCAAATTACGGGTATCTTCACGAGCAAGGATGTGGTATTGCGAGTTATTGCTCCTGGCCTAGACCCCAGGACCTGCAGTGTCGTTCGTGTCATGACGCCGCACCCCGATTTCGCTCCCATGGACATGAGCATCCAGGCCGCTCTCCGAAAGATGCACGGTTAGTCGCTCATCTACTAAATATCATGAAGGGACTCAGTCTTGAGCTAACATACTATATAGACGGTCACTACCTTAACCTCCCGGTTATGAATGACCAGGGTGAAATTGTCGGCATGGTTGATGTGCTTAAGCTGACCTACAAGACGCTTGAGCAGATCAACACTATGGGGACGTCGGGCGATAGCGAAGGGCCAGCATGGAACAAATTCTGGCTCTCGCTTGACAACGAGACCGAGTCAATGGTTTCTGGCGATGGAAGCCATCACCACGGTGGTACTATGGTATCTCGGTCTGTATTGTCCCCTGATGCGCAGCGTGAGCGTATGAACGATTTGGTGGCGCCTGGTGATAGCGCTTCTCATGTGGGCAACGAATCGCCGGTGCATTCTTCGCTCGCTCACCATCAGCCAGCGGACACACCATTCGCATTCAAATTCAAGGCTCCAAGTGGCCGTGTCCATCGATTGCAAATCATCGCGAGCGACGGTATCGAGAAATTCGTTGAGAGCGTGGTAGGTAAGCTCGGCAGTGAAGTGGAATCCATCGGTGGAGTGCCAATTGTCGAGGATGGCAGATTGAGTTCCGGTGGTTTTGCTGTGAGCTACCTAGATGACGAGGGCGACACGGTGAGCATCACAACGGACCAAGATCTGCTGGAAGCAATCTTGCTCGCACGACACAACCATCGCGAGAAGGTTGACCTTTTCGTACATGACCCCGAGAAGCCGCCCGTTGCCGCTCCTCAACCTGAATTGATGACTCCGGCCGCAAGCTCGGCCCCCTCTGGCCTTCACCGTAGACGACACACTCATGATGAGGATGAAGAGGAGGAGAGCGATGAGGATTACGCAACGGCAAGGCGTCGTAAGAGAAGCAGTGCCTACATCGAGCCGGAACAGATCATCGCCGGCGTACCTAACGAGTTACTACTCCCCGGTGCTATCGTCGCGCTGGCAGTAGTGATCGTAGGCGTTTTCACCATCTCAAGAGCAACTAGCCGGTAAGACTTTTTCGTCAAGAGTTGAAGCATGGCCAATCGGAGTTTGCGAGTGCAAAGAGGGAACGGGAACGCGAGTCGGGGGGGTGTAGATACTTGTGCTCAATTCTTATGACGACTAGACTACTTAGTAATAGTTAAATTATACCTGGCCTGTTTGAAATTATTCGATTCTCCTACATCCTACATCCTACTATCTTTACCAATTTTCACGTGCAAAATTCGACGTCATTGAAGCGTTCATGTCTATCAATTTAAGGGGGAAACCGCAATCGTAGCGCACGGGGCAATTACGTACAGAATTAACGGTAAATCAAATTGTGGGTCGGCGCGGGATTACGTTGTGCCTTAACCAGACCCCTGTCGATTGAATCTTGAATCTTGCATCAATCAATTGGAGAAAAAAAGTCGCGATAGAGCTTCGCGAGACAACATAATACGACAGCGATCGTCGTAACCATGATTATAAGAGACTTGGGTGTTCGCCATGGTGAGTCATATGTTCGACCTTTACATAGATATTAGGTTTTGAGTATATTTGGACGGGAGCTAACATAATAATCCAGCCCGCAAGGCATTGGCAGCCCCTCTTCGCCAGGCCTGCCTCCGCTGCCTCTCCACGCAGCAGAACTCATCCTGGGGCCCGGCAGGAGTAAATGGGATATCCGAAAGCGACCTCGCCGCCGCAGCCGCCGCCCTTGAAACCCCAACCCCCGCCGCGCAACCCCCCTCCATCTTCACAGCGAACGCCCGCCCCTCCTCGCGGAGAAAGAAGCCTGATGTTCCGGACACGACGGTCGAGGAGTACAAGCTGAAAGTCGCGATGAAGAGTAAAATTGGCCGGTATGGTGCACATGTGCAGCGCAAGTACCGCCCCGGAGACGTCTTCCGCGATCCCCCGGGACCCAAGGACGTTACGTTGGAGTTATTGATGGCTTCACAAGCGCATATGGGCCATCACGCCTCGTTGTGGAATCCGGCAAACGCCCGGTACATATTCGGTATACGCGAGGACATCCATATCATCTCGCTCGAGCAGACGGCAGCGCACCTACGTCGCGCGGCAAGAGTCGTGGAGGAAGTGGCGTACCGGGGTGGTATCATCCTATTCGTTGGCACACGGCAGGGACAGATGCCGATCGTGACGCAGGCTGCACGGCTAGCGGGTGCGTGTCACTTATTCACCAAGTGGACGCCAGGCTCGATCACGAACAGCGAGGTTATTCTTGAAGGCATGCCGATGCAGATTGTGGACGAGAACGACGAGCCGGTGAAGGGGTTCGAGAGGCATTTGCAGGACCGCCTGCCGTTGATCCCGGATCTGGTAGTGTGTCTCAACCCGATGGAGAATTATACGTTGTTGCACGAGTGCTCGCTGGTTAATGTGCCGACGATTGGCGTCATTGATACAAATGCGGAGCCCACGTGGGTTACATACACGATCCCGGCGAATGATGACAGGTATGTTTCTGCCCATATTTCGCGACAATGTGGGATCCGATATCTCATATGCTTCGTTCGATGTGGATGGCGCTGATGCTGACGAATTAAATAGTTTACGATGCTTGGCTGTCATCGGCAGCGTTCTCGGCCGAGCGGGTGAAACCGGCCAGCAACGGCGCAAGCAGGACGTTAAGAAAGGCATCGTGTCGTGGCAGACGCCGCTAGACGTTGCGAAGTTCATGAAAGCGCAGGAGAAGTATCGTTATTTCAGCAGAGGGGAGAGAAAAGACGGCGCGCCTTCATCCATTAATATAGACGACCCCTGGTCTGTAGTCAAACCTGAGGACCAGCCTCAGTTTGGAGCATGAATCAGGTACCTACCTGAAGATGAAATAGGAGGTCCTTATCACCCATGTATTGAGGCACTAAAGTCATATGAAGACCAACATGGACATCGTCTGTATAAAATAGTATATCCGAGCAATACATTCAACCCAAAAATGAGGATTAATCATCGGTGATCCCCGTGTATATGATATATATGAGATAGACTCTATTCCGAGACCTGCCCCGGCTCCAATGTCCCTAACCTCACCCACTTTCCAAAATGCGGGTCCAATTATTTGGGTATCCAATGCAAAAATGCTAAATATGAAACGGAATATATGTAGAATAAATGTCATGAATCGGGCGGATGGTAGACGACGTTGAAAATGCTACTGCGCTTAGTAATGACCGACCCTCCCATCAAGTCCTCTCCCAGGGCGTCGAGAGCAGTTTTGCTACCAATGCCGCCCTCTTCGTCGAGTGGTCTAGAATTGATATTGATATCGTGGTCGTGATCGTGGACAACCACATCGTCTATGTCCATCTCAGCATCGATCAGCATGTCTAAGTCGTCTTGTTCGGAATGCGTATTCATCGTGTGGTGGTTGCTATCGCCGTCAACACTGCCGGTGCCGTGTAGCAGCTCTTGAAAGGAGTCAGTTTCGTGGTGCGGGCTTGGGTGATGGGGGTGATGATGAGGTTGCGTTGCGAATGAGGCCATGTGTGTGTGTAAAGATGTAGCGTGTGGGCTGTAGGGTTCATGGCCGGAAAGCGATGTATGAGAGGGATGGGGGCTGGAGTGTGTTAATGTGTCACTTGGGTTTAAAGAATTAAATATATTAGGGTGGTGATGATGTGATGTTGGCTGGTGGTGTGTGGACTGTGATATGATTTGCGGGTCTATGGGGTGATACATGTCGACGGCTTCATGAAGTGACGCGAGAGTAGCCGCGGAATCGTGGTGGAGTTGACTTTGCATTAAGGGATGATGGGGTGACAAGCCGGTATCTGATGGTGTCTGCATGGGAGGGTTTAACAAGGACGTGATATCACTAGGGTGAGCATATGGGTTTGGAGGCAATGAAGGTAGATCATGGTGCGTAGACGTTTCTAGCTCGAGGACCCTGCCGGTCGCATCGACACTTCCGGGTTCAGTTGCTTCAACAGGAGACATTCTTGACGGCATAGTGTCAAAGCCGATAGCGGCGCAGGCAGAGTTCACGGTGAGGCGCCGAGAGCTGGGTTGGCTTTGAGCGGAAGGTGTTTTGCTCGCTTCCTTGCATTGCTCACACGTTCTAATTACATGCGAAACTGTCTCCTTGACGCGACTCCAATGGTATTTCTCGGCGATCGTAGCTGTAGTCTTGTTAATACCAGCGTGGCCGCCGGTTTCGTGAAGGCGACGCGAGATATCCATCTGACGGACGGGGTCGCTGATAACCTCCTTATCCTTGAGCATGAGAACGTCGTTGTCGAGTAATTTATAATGCGTCGCGGCGCTCCGGAGCCTGCTTTTTTCGGCGCGGTCAGATCCATTCGGGTAGCGCCCGTACTTGAGGTAGAATTTGATTTTGTCGAAACGCTCTTCACTCACGAGAAGGGGTTCGCCGTTGCCCTCGCCGGGTCCTAGGTCTCGCCCGTAGATGATAGCGTCGATCAACCTGTCGGGATACGACTTTAGGTTTCCGCAACCCTTGACGCGCCCGATGCGCTTGAAGCCGAGGGCATCCCAGATCTTGCATGAAGCTACGTTCGTCTCATACACGAGGTTGAAGACCGAATACGAGTATCCAAGCTTCGGGGCCCAGTCTAGGTAGCTCTCGCCCATCAGCCGGCCGACACCACGGTTACGAGTGGCTTCGGTGACGAGAAATCCACCGTTGCAGACGTGACTGCTCCGACCGGGGTAATTAGGCTTGATATAGAAACTGCCGAGACATTCTCGGGACCAATCCTTGCCCTCGACGACATCGGCGGCACTCTCGATCTGTCCCAAAAGCATTATACCGGCAAAGTTCTGAAACCAATAAGCGGAGAACTTCTCGAGGGGCATGGGTTCTATCATGGGATAGGTATCCCCGCCCTCAATCTCCTTAGCAAATTGGTCGGAGAGGTATGCTAGTAAGGAAACGGGGACTTGATCACGGGATGCGAACGGCACGACGGTAGCGATAGTTTGGCGGTCCCTTAAAGTCACCTGACGAGGAAGAACGTTTGGCGGTAGCTCCGGCTTATTTGGGTCCGGATAGGGGGTCTGTCCGGTGACGCGGTAGATGGTTGGACTGGACGGGTCATCCATAATTGCCGGCATCTTGCCTTTGGGTGTGACCGAACCTAGATATGTTACCCATCAACAATACGTACTTGTTAAACATATTATGCAGCTTATCCCTTCATAAATATTTGGTTTTGTCTTATCTTGTCTCATCTTTCTTTTTCCTTTACGTATCAACAAGACACTACCAACTATATACATATCCAAACACTGAATTTCTTCCAGTCGAGGTAGTGAACGTAGTAAGGGGATTGAAGGTCAAGGTCACGAAGTAAGTAATAATATTCTTACCAATTTTAAAGTTTGGTAATTGGTTCTCGATGCTGTGTTACCGTCGCCACGAGCTAAATTCTGTTACCCCTCGATATTGGGGGGTGGCCGGGGTCTCGTTGGCGATGATGCGTTGATGAACTGTGCGTCGGGAGAGGAAATTCGTAGGAGTGAATATTTTAGAACGAGCTGCCAAAAATACGAACTACAGCTACGGTAAATATTCGGGAAAACCCTGACTTTGTACGATCTAGGATCTCCGCAAAAATATCATGACTAAGCAAAGTAGCCCCTTCATCACAAAGTTCTTCAGTGGCTAATCTGCTGAACTATAGCGGGTGTCCACTAAGATTTAGCGGTCGCTTCACTGATTACCACTGGAGACGTCCCATTCAGAAGGGCTCCAAAGCACGTGACAGGGCAAGAGCTTCGAGTCATGTGATCGATGCGCCGAAATGGCATCTTGCATCATCCTTCCAAATGCACCAAATTCCCATGCCTCTGGATGCTCAGATCTAATATAACCTAGGATTAACTATTAATTACCTATAAACCATTAGCTCAAGACATTTTACCAGAATACGATTCGATCTGGTCTCAATTCACAGCTGGGTCCTGAGAACGTCGTGGGAATGACCCTCACGATTTTTATAACTAATAATATTCCCAATGACATTTGAAATCCTGACCGGTCAAAAAGACCTTGCGGTTCGCGGGGTGAAGTTCGTTTTAGGTCATCCCCGTACGACCTCGGTCGGTCCGGTTTTAGGGGTTAGGTAAGTCTCAGCAGCATCGATTTGCTGTTGATCACTGAATCCTCCTTGCATGAACCTATCCCCATCGCGGAGCCGAGTTTCCGCATCTATCCTAGATCCACGACTGCGCCGTAGAGTTCTCTCGATTTGGTCTTAGCTGAAAAGAAACCTTAGGGACAGATCTACAAAAGATGTTGTTTTGCTCGTCGGAACGAACATCATCTTACAGTCCGATCCTCATCCGTGTTCCGACTCCATTTTATCGTATTCAGAGTAGATATAGACCGAAGGATCAAATAGGTGAAATTGATGTTATTCCTTCAGATATCCATCCCAAACTCATGTTTAACCCAAGGATTCACGATCCGACTTAGGTCACAATGAAAACGGCTAACCCCGAACCAATCAGTACACGCATCCCATGTCACATCAAGACCAGCTAAGCTCAGTTGTCATCAGTCATTGTATCCGTAACATTAAACCATGGTATACACTATCCCCAAACCTAAACCCAGTAACCCCATCCATCCATATGTATCCTTATCATGACCACGTAATCTTTTCCAGGTGAACCGTCATACCTCCCTTAGGTCGCCACGTCACAGCCGGGTTCTGTACCGGCACCGGCCCGTCACCGATAGCTTCAAGCTGCGGGCTGCGCGAGAATCGGAAGTTTCGCAGGAGCTCGATCATCATGACCTTGAATGCGAGCAGCGAGTAGCTCTTGCCAATACATATTCTTGGACCGTTACCGAACGTCTGTGTCGCGTAAGGTGTCGCGGCGTCGTCTTTTAGGGACTCCCATCGCTCAGGGATGAATTTCATAACGTCCGGGCCCCATATCCGGGGGGACAGGTTTGTTACGGGTGGGCTAAGCACTATTTGCGTGCCCTTAGGTAGGAATTGTCCGCATATAGTGACATCTTTGGCAGCTTCTCTCCATGTGGCGGGTGCTGTTGTATATTCGTTAGAGAATGGATGATGCAGCCAAGCGGCAAGTATGCATATGAGCAAAAACGGTAGCTTACCTGGTGTGTATAACCGTAATACTTCCTGCAAGAAGTCTTTCAGGTATGTAAGCTTCTCGATTTCGTTGTAAGAGGGGATACCGAATGTTCCCAAATTTTGAATCACTTCATTCCTTAGTTTGTCTTGGACTTCTGGTCGCGTGGCTAAGACATAAGAAGCCCAGGTCAGAGCACCGGAGGTTGTTTCATGACCAGCGGAAAGGAAGTTTTGTAACTGTGAATATTAGTGAACGTTCACATCTAATTACACCGACAATGTTATAACTCACATGACCGCGGATATCTGCGATAGTAAGATCCTCTTTCTGTAGCTCTCGCTCCTCGATCATGTAGGTTAACAAGTCCCTGGATTCAGTTCCGCCGACCTTCTCTCGATCGGTCGACTTAAGATCTCGGATTCGTTCCTCGATGCATTCGTTAAGCATGCTATGAACTCCTCGCATCGCTCGCATGAACCCCCAATTAGCTTCTATCGGGAGGAATCGGCGAATCGGTATGTGGACGTGGATGAAGCTGATAAGTGCGCTTAGTGGTGGTTGCGAGAGCATGCGGAAGTAGCATTCCAGGAAATCCAATTTCAAATCTTCTGATCGTAGGTTCTCTAATTCAATGCCCAGAGCGGCAACTCCAATGGCGTCTAATGTAGCTTTGCTGAATATCTTCTGGACTGTTTATCATGAATTTCAGTACACCATTTCAATGTATTGTGTTATAGCATACGAACCTTCGAGATTGTTCGAGCCATTTTCCTTCATTTTACGCTCGATGAATGTCGTCATTTCCTCTGCTTTTTGTTGAAAGACAGGGATGAGCTTCTTCATGTTAGGGACGGAGAAGACATCTTCGTAGATGTTAGCAACGACCCCAGTACATCAGATTAGAGTGTCATCATACTTAGAATCATTCTCCGTTGTTTCTTGTGTTCATGGTTCTCAGCAAACAAGAGACCCGTGCCAACAATTTCGCCAAGAAGTCTTCCCAAGAACTTTGGTTTGACGAAATCATAACACTTCGTTTGTAATACTTGCTTGTGAGCCTCGATAGTGTTCATTAGGAGGATTTCCTTGTTGGCTAGGATGGGATAACGGATAAACGGTGAGTCGGGCCATGTCGCAGACCATCTCATATATTGATCGATCGGAGTTGCGGCTCTATACAGATGTAGAAGTTGACCGATGAAGAAGTGGTTATCCTAGCATATGATTAGTAAATATCACCAAGTCTCTAGGAAAGGGCAACTTTAGTACCTTTGGACCAGGTATGCCTCTTAGTGGAGAGAAGAAATTTGGGTATATGAAGACGCGGTAGAATTTGATAACTAGCCATTGCACACTGAAGAAGCTTAGAAATAAAAGTGTTTTATTAGTTGGGAGGTCTGAAAATGGCTTAGAAGTTGGACTTAAAGCAGATGTAATAAGTGTCTCAACTAAGGCGAGACCAAAGCAAATTTCGAAGTCCATAGCCGTAGTTCTTAGAGGGCTATGCGAGAAGCCGAGTTTAGATGAAATCCTCCGGTAATTGTCAAAACACTCAATATGAGATCCCCCCAAGGATATATGTAAATCACTAGATATATTTCACTCAAGTACCCTTCCGGTCCACCCGCCACCGGATATGATCTAGTCGTGCGGGAAGGTTGCGCTACGCGGCTCCAGCTACGCGGTTCATCAGCTGAATACAGGCATTTCCATTGGATCTCTGCTATGCGAAGCATTCTGCGACACTACTCCGGAACAGGGTCCCGGGGTTCAAAAAATAAATAAAAAATAAAAAACCCAATATGCGCCGGGGAAACACCAAGGGTCTCAACATAAGCAAGACCATGTTCGGTCCACAAAACTACGATGCAATTGGATGGAGGATTCATCCTTCTTCAGTTAAGGTTGTAGGGACTTACATACATACTACTACGTTAGGATGTAATAACGGTGAACTAGCTATACTGGGCAGTTCTCCACGTCCATTAATGATGAAAATCCTGGTCGTATTATGTCCTTTTACATCTATAGGCGCAAATCGCACTCGGAGACATTTATCAGCCGAGCGATGATGATAGTATCATTCGAAAATCATGGCGATTTGACATGGCATTCGTAACATTCGAGACTCCAAAACACGAGAGATCTGGTATTTCGGGAAATTATCCCTTCTAACTAGTCCACGTTACCGAGTAGGCGGGTTTCGTAAATCCCCGGTGGCCCCAGCGGTCCTGGTTGACCCAGATGTTCTTTGATATTCAGACGCCGTTAACTGCTACTATTAGCGGCAGAACCGACGATAATCAGCCCGAGTTACATCGATTTCCCAATTGGGAATGATCAACCCCGCAGCCACATGTCGCCTGAATAATTCTTTGGCTCTTCTATGGGATGATACACTTCGGGCGGATACAGCCGGTGGACCGTAGCCATTCATGCGTGTACCCAGTCAAATAAAAGACCATATCGAATGCAGCTATTACTAGCTTTATCCAGACCCTGGGTTCGAGTGTGACACGTGTAAACCAAGCAAGGCCCCTGTTACCCCCCTGCGATGAAGCCGGGTCATTGGTCCACCTGAGCTGCTACCCACACCTCGGCTCCGGCGACGATCATGTCGAACAGTGCTTAATCCAGCGCGCCGGGTCGTGAACTCCTCAGCCATTACTTCCGAGGTTTCCGAGACATTCTAAAAATCCATCTGCCCCCATCGGATTGATATCATATTAAGCTCGATCGTGTTTCTGATGTCAGAAACTCTGTTGGAGCCTCATTGCCATTGGGTTACACTGCGGAGGCATCGTGGTGGTATGTTTACCTAATATTTGCTGTTCACCGCTGATGAGACGATTTCTCTATGGGCGAACACGTTTTCGAGCCCGAAAATACCTGACGAAGCTATCTAGAAGATTCATCAGTTCGATGCCCAAAACCCCAATGATAGCGGGTTTAATTGGCGTTGGCTAATGTCAATCTTTCTAATTAGTAATTCACTCGATGTTGCTTTGCAGTCCGTTATTGTGTTATCTACTAGGCATTTGAGCAATGATGACATGCTTCAAGGAACGTCCCAATGCAAGGTTACCCGAGAAGGTATGGTAAGCGTTTTTGTACATGACCATGATTCGATTGGGCGCCAGGATGACGTTCACTACGACATTATAGATGAAGATGCTTTATTCACATCTTTTTAATTGGTGGTCCGTTCAGCTATCTGTAAGGTTCTCCGATTCGTGCATATAGTACGATGACACTATCCGCGAAAAATTACCTAAATGCAATGTGTCTACTGTTTCCGACGTGACATGACCCGCGCATCGTTCATCAGACTTGTTGAATAAGGAAGGTTAAACGGATTTTGATTCGTAAACCGGTCCCAAAGAGAGAATTCAAGAGATAAGACGAACTAATGTTCGATCCTTGACCTCAGCAAATGATCTGGATTGGTTTATGCTAGAATGGATGCTTGAAAAGGGTATACCTCCGCTCTTACCGCACGCTTGGTATCCAAGAACTGCTTGGACTTCTTACCAACGCCCACGGGGTTAAGGCGGGGGTGAAGATGAAGTAAAATGGAGAGCACCTAGGATAGGTGATGACGAGAAACGCCTCCAAGAAGGCGACGACGATATTTGACAAGAGACTACGACGAAGCCGTCTAATTTTGCCACTACATGAACTATCCCCTCATCGTACTTACGTGGCTAAGATGATCTGACCCAAATGGCGAGCTGAGAAAAAGCAAATGAGTCCCAATACAGTGGTTGAAAATTGACCCATGCTGCCACGTGCAACTGATTCGGTTAGAGGGACGACGATCATGCTACCAAATCGGGCATACCGATGTGTCGAGACGCAGAATTGGCGTTTTTAGCACATCTTAGACGCCACTCACCGCTCCGTCGCCCGGCTCTCTGGTTAAAGTTGTGGGATTGCTGAGCCTCAAGCAGGGGCTTAAGAAGGAGCTTGGGACAGCAAGAGGTTTGTGACAAAGCTATTTAACAACTATTCTGCTAGGCAACAAGGGCTGCAATAACGAAGTTGTCATTGTACATATGTCGGGTCTCCCAAGAACCGGTTACACGGTACGGACTTAGCTGTAATCTCGAGATCGTCGATTTTATTACTCCTTTTATTCCCCGGTATAAATGTCGGTGTTTAATTCTCCGTTTAGAGTTCCTCATGATCAGATGATGGGTAGAATATCCGTTGAAAAGATCGAAAAATTTCGAAGAGCACGTCGCTACCTACTTGTAAATGAAGTAACCGTACCTAACTACCCTAATAGGTAAGGAATAGAAATTCCTAGGCACTTGATTAAGGCATATCCTCATAATGAGAACGTCAAAGTCGATAAAATGAAGAACGGTCAACATCATCAAAATCCCGAAAACTTTAGTATTTTAACACGATCTTGATCATGTCTTGGTCTCTCGCTTGTCTAGTCCCTACCTAGATAGTCACCGAAGACGTTGATCTGCTAATACTTTTTCTGAGACTATATGCCGGCTTCTGTGTGCGTGTGACATATAACGGTTCTCAGTCCTTGCATAAGTCGACTAGTCAGAATGCTAACGTCTGCAAAGACGTTGGTTCCCCAGTGTCAGATTTGCCCCCCGGTTTGCATAAGTCTCAGTCTGAGTCTGGACCTTCCAAGTCCATAGAATAGTAGGCTTTGACAAATTTGATATACTCACCCCTTTCTCAAGGGCATCTTTTGCAAGCCAAGTCTCGGGCCGATTTCCGGACCGTGCCGTGTGTGTATTTGAAATCGGTTAGTTTCTCTCAAAGTGAAACATAGCAAATCACCGAATACCAACAAACGCTCTACACAGACAAGTCGCTGCTTACGTATAAACGAAACTACGGACACCTCTAGGGACAGAAAGATTCAAGAAATATCCCAGGAACTTGTATACTATTGTCAGCCAGTGCCTGGTCAGTTCTCACAGAGTCTACTTCTACGAAAACAAGCTTTGCGCATTAGGAAACTAAATATTTCTATTTTTTGCGTATTGGGTTAAAATGTTGCAGCTTACAACTACGAGGTAATGTTCATCGACACACCTTGAAACCGTCAACATCTGTTCCTGATTACATTCACTAACAGGACGGCATTTACCGCTATGATCTTCGTATCGTGCACGAGGAATTGATTTTATTTATGTACGAGTGACGTTCTCTGTTCCGATGTTACCACCGAATACGTCGTCGTGTGGATACGAGTCTGTCAATGATCAACTACCTAATCGAATCTCGTAGCGACCCAAGCCAAAAGCCACTGGCTCCTTGAAACCCAATCGTTCTATCGTTAGCCATTACGTCGGTAGTCTTTTCTGATGATGACAGACAATGAGCCCGAGAGTTCATACTGTGGATAAGTTAGTAGCGGTGAGACAGATGTCCATGTGCAATAGGGGGCACAGCGTACTGAGCATGGGTTCGTAGGTATTCACAGAGGAACCACGATATGACTCCTGACACAGGAAAAGCATCGTGTTTGAGTCAACTAGGCGCAATCGAACACGAGTAGAACGACGATGGTCCTCTAGCATTCAAATTACCTCCTAGCACTAAAGTAGACCTGGAGACTATTCGTCGGTTGAAGTGGAACTGTCTGATCCATATACGATGTCTTTCACGGCAAACGCGCAAGGTATCTCTCGACTAGCGGCCGGTGTGCTTCGGAAGCATCGGGCTGGTACCGCTCAGAATGCTTAAGCCGGAAATCGACTAGCTGCCGCTGGGATATACGCAGGCAAGTACTTACTAGTAATAGGCCCCAGCAACTCAAGCAACCACGTGTAAGCACTATTAATGCAACTTGGTGGCAAGTTGTATAGTATGTTGGTAATGCAGGTGAGCTATCAATTTTGTTGTGATATTTACCTACCTAGGTGGTCCTGCCGTCTGGGGTAGCAGGAAAACAGGGTGAAGATGTATTTGTCACCTGAACAATAGGGCCTCCAAATGGGTCAACGCCTAAGCTAACCTAGTGATCACCTAGGTGGGCCACGGCAAGGCCGTTGGGCGCGGTATCCCGATACTTCATAAAGCCCTTGACACTACCCAAAACCTGTTATAGTTCGCGGCAACTGTCCCGACGTTGATATAAATCAAATCATTGGACGATCTAGCAGTGTGCCTATAACAAATCAGAGTTTTGTTCAGTGGAACACCCCTGTATCCGATTATGGAGAAGAAATGCTGTCTTATGATGCCTACCTAGTACTTGGGTCAGCGAGTAGTTGTCATTGCCAATAGTTTTCTTTACGATACATTAGGTGCCTCTACCCGAGTCGGTAGCTCTTTGGTTAGTGGAAACCCGACGACAGGTGTACTCTCGTTCAAGGTCGAACGGTGTAGCAATGGTGATTGTTAGAAGGGGATACTACGGTTACATGATAGGACCACCTCGCATCAATCATGTCTAGAAAGACTTAAGGCCCTCTGACTAAGTCATGTCTGAAGTGGAGTTGTAGTTTACAGTTAAGTAAATGTCATGACTAAGATATATCTTGAAGGTGACGCGCAAAGATCAGCCGACCTGGCCCGACACGCGAAGACTGGGCTCTGCTTACTGGGTTTGTAGAACGGAGATCCGAGTAAGGGAGGGGTTAGCTAAGCAGTGAATAGGGGTAACCTAGAGTGTTTCTCGGAAGTGAAAACTATCACTTAGCACGTTTTCAAAATTAACCAGGTTAGAATTTTTCCTTTTCATTCCATCTATACCTCACACATTGTACCTAACATGTAAGAACCGTGCGTAGCCTTTTAGGTATCATAGGTACATTACCGCGCGCCCTCTTGATGCAACGTAGCCCCTAATGACCTCATCATATTCATCGCCTTGGCATGCCTCTTCCCCGTCCTCTTAATGCCCTCTGTGCCGCTCCTGGGGGTAGTGGCTGGCCGGGCGCCTGCGGCTGCGCGCTTTCTTCGTTGCGGATCGTCTCATCGACGCCTAGGATCAAGCAGCTAGCCTCAGTAGCCGCCTGTATGGCGTTGATCTTAACTAGGGCAGGTTCCCAAACGAATCGTTCCATCATATCGGCAACACCCTCGTTAGCAAAGTCGACACCGGCCCAAACACGGCCTCTGCGGTGCTCAACACGTAGTCTATTTAGGATATCGGTGGCATCGAAGCCTGCGTTATCGCAAAGCTGGCGGGGGATAACTTCAAGGGCCTTAGCGAAAGACTTGATGACTCCCTGTTGCTTGTGCCGGATGTCCTTGTCGGCGAAGCGGTGTAGGTACGCTGATACCTCCATCTCGCACGCGCCACCACCACCTACAATAGAGTGATTCTTAATAGCGCGCTTGACGATCATGATCGCGTCATGTAAGGATCGCTCGACTTCCGCAATAAATTGTTCGGCACCACCGCGGAGCACTAGCGTACATGTCTTAGCCTCCGGGCAGTCTTCGAAGAAGTTAAACCGCTCGCCACCGATTTGGCGCTCTTCAAAAGAGCCACAGGTACCGAGGTGATGCGCTTGGATGTCGGAGCAAGTAGATTGTATAGTAGCGCCAGTAGCTTGAACCACCCGTTCCATATCCTCAGCCGAAACACGACCAGCACAAAACACGTCGCGGTCGGCGAAGTACTGAGTTGCTAAATCTCCAATCGGGAGCTTTGACAACACTACCTTAGCACCTGTCTGGTAGGCGGCCTCAAGCTTCTTGTAGATAATCTGCCACTCAGCATCGACGATCGCCTGATACTCAGAGACCTGCTCGACGCGGACCTCGGCGTTGTCTTTTTCTGCCTTCAACTCTAACTCGACGTTTAGGCAGACAATCTTGGGTTTCTTGAAGGACTTGGGTTGCTGTTCGAAACCGGCGTATGAAAAAGTCTTCTTGAAAGCTACGCCGTTGACAAATAGGGAGTCGGTGAGGGAACCGCCGGGAATCTTCTTGATACCGATGAGCTTCTCGTTTAAATCTTCTTGGTCTAGCGATAAGACGGCATCGACGACCACTACATGGTATTAGTCTCAATATTTATCATACTCCAGAGGTTGAGAATACATACTCTTGGTGAAAAAGGGGGTATCTTTCTTGATGAGCTTGCTTGTCATAGCGGTGCCGGCCAGCTTGCCTAGCGTTTCCCGTCTATTGGACTCGTCTGTTCTGACGGCGATTTCCTTGATCTTGTTCACCGCCATAGTGGAAGCTTTCCGTAGACCCTTGATAATGATCTGTGAACTGACACCTTGATCGACATGTTCCCGTATCTCCTTAAGTATTTCTCCAGCTAAGACGACGACAGATGTAGTTCCGTCTCCAACTTCGGCATCTTGTGATCTTGCAATATCGACGAGGATTCGGGCGGCGGGGTGTACGATATCGAGTAGCTGTAATTGAATTAGTATGAAGATTAGGGGAAGGAGAGAAGTAACAGGTCTTACCTTCATCACTGTCGCGCCATCATTGGTAATGGTTTGTTTCCCATTTTCATCCACCATCAACAAATCACCACCGTAGGGTCCTAAGGTCGACTTGATGGTCGCCTGAACAGCTAAGCAGGCATTTATGTTTGATATAATCTGACCCTTGCCTTGAGAGGTATCGGTTCCTATACGTGTTTGACGTTAGCTCGGGAAGGGCTCTTCGTTTCTTCGACAGTGGGGTAGCTTCATTTCTTCACCTTCTTTCAGGACAATGATGGTGGGGGTCTGGCCTCCGAAAGACATTTTGGCAGTCGGGACACGGCAACAGCTGAATGACCAAGGGGACGGGTTGTGATATCTGGGAAAGGAGAGGTAGAAGTTGCCCGCCTTGGAAAAATGACCGTTATTTCGACCTTATCGAATTTGGATCCAGTGGGGAGAGCTTTGAACGGTGGAAGCTTCAAAAAATTATTGCAGCCTCGCATGGTGGGTCCTATCTAGAAGCACGAGCCACCGCTATCCAGCCCCGCATTAGTAATCAACAACCCCTATCACTATTAGTCATCCTTTGTGAATTGATTACGTAATCCCATCCCCCCTTTTCCTGCCAGATAGAAGATACTTCAGATATTGTATGAGTACCCATACAGTATTCATATGTTATTATAATTGCAAGATATATATGAATTAATAAACCTATAGCGAGTATTTGGTACAATCAGCAGGTGGGCGAAAGCAATAATGAGAAGTTGAAACAGGAAAAGGAGGCAAGCGCATTGTGTCCTTGAATCGATTAAATCCTCTGTTGAATAAAGGAAGGTATAATGGGATTATCTTATGTACTAAATATTTCTATCATTGGATTCCACACCTTCAAATCCTACTAAACTTGGCGGTACCTTCTCAAGGATACAAGCATATCAATTAACAGGGAAACTGCGTACTAGAACCGAGCAGGAAGCTACTGGGACATATAGCTTTTCGGCTGCTGTTTCACTCAACACCTTTATTTTAACATCTTCATGTCTTTTCGCTCTTAGTCTTCTTCCCAACTATCCCAATTCTCATGCCTAGGATCGGTCGGTTGCACACTGAAATGTCAAATCATATCCTACTTCCCTCGTACGATATCAGTGTTCAATCTCTTTGCATAATGGAGCTTCAAGAACCTCTGGTGGCTTTTAAACGTCTAGGAACCTTCCATCAGTTTCCTAGACTCCCAAAAGAAATACAGATACACATCTGGAGAGAGTTCATCCTGGATGCAAACCAACATCGGATTGTACTATTTGATAAGAGAATAAACGCAATCCTGCCAACAAAGCATCTAACTTCCTCAAACTTCTGCATCAACTTCTTGAGTCGTCAAGTTTTCTTAGATCTTTGTCCTATGCAATACCCCATCTATACAACCGGTCTACACGAATCTTCCTCTAATTACCCTACTGATAGCAATGATAACGATGAATACGACGAATACCACTTCGGCAAAATCCTCCTCGCGGCTCATAAGCGACGCGGTTCCATATATGTCAACTTTAATCGAGATTTCTTTGCTACAACTACTTACGAGGATTTCTTCCCTTTGGACCAGATACGAATCATTACCAAGGCATGGAGACACAGGTCTTCATTTATGTATTTAGAGACGTGCAGGCGGGTAAAAAATATTAGTAAGTTGGGATAAGTCTCGCATCCATTCAATTACCCTTGTCAACTTTGGCAAATTTCGCTATATGCTCCTGTGAGCTGTCTTGATTAACACAAGAAGCGCTTCTAATTGAATACCATACAGTCAAATACTACGATGTAAACAGATCGCGAACGCCTCTAGACTATCGAGACGAGGAGCGGATATTCCCTGGGATCAAGACAAGTCGATGCGTATTTCTAGAGATGTACCTCGATACCGACTACGACCGAGAAGAGCCACATCACTTTCTACTAGATATAGTGTATTTTCCGGGGAGAGTAATTTTTGAAAATTGGAAACCGACTATCACCTTCGTCAAGGAGAGCACGGAATAGAAATCTCGGAATCATTTGGTACTTGTCACCTACGATATTATTTTGATGGAAATGTTTGTGCTATGTATTCTCAAGGTGGAAGATGATCTGGTGGAGGCTTGCGATTATTAGTTTGCTATCTCTTGCAGAATTTTCCAACGGGCTGGCATGTTGGCAATGGAACAAGGATGAGTCGTGTGACAATCATCTGTATCACGAGTAGAAAGGGATAATTCGGATATTCCAAATCGGTGCAGACTTGACCAGTTATTATAGGTGCTAAAATTTATGTAGTTGCCATCAAAATAACTTATGTCATATTGAGTTTCCCATACCGTTCATTGATAAGAGAGTTCTCAAAATGGATTATTATACCGTCGTATTAGGTATATTGTTCAAAATGGTTTCATGAGACCTAAATTCTCCAGGAGTGGGCGATCGGTGAATGCAACAAGATACGCCTTTCTAGCTGAAGTATTAACATGTCTCATAGTGCATCCAGCCGGAACCACAAACGTGTCTTTGCTAGTCCAGTTGATAGTCTCTGTCGAGCCCGCCGGCGTCTCTATCTCAGTGCGCCCCTCTCCTTCGTAGCAGTGGTACATGAAAGAGCAGCTTTCCTGCATTTGTGCGGTGCTGTGGTTTCCATCAAGACGCTCTGCTTGGGCACCGATGGTTGTGGATAATGGTTTTCTGTTGCTGGCATAGTGATACACGGCATGTGGGCCTTTCTCGGAAAGGAGCGCGGCTTCGACTTGCTTCCAGGGATGCCGCCATTCACAGTCTTCGCAAGGGCTGTGGGGATTTAGTTAGCTTCGCTGAGTATTTTTACCTTTGACTTTTATTGCAGGATATATTCGGGATCTGCCCGGTGATAGGGCCATCAACCCTGTGTGTGTTAAGCACAGGGGAGAGATACTTACGTGCTAGGATACCGGCTTTCACCATATAATTCGGCGTAGTTGACTGGCGCATATCGGAATAGCGGTAGGTTCAGCGCGTCAAGCCAGACAACTGGGCCGTCGCTCTCGTTTCCGTGATCGTGCCAGTGCCACGAGGGAGTCAAAATCACGTCTCCACGGCGGAGAGGCATCTTCTTCCCTTCGACTGCTGTGAAGCCCTCCCCTGAGATAATGAATCGTGCTGCGAAAGCTGTATGTCGATGCGCCGGGGCCGTCTCACCAGGCTGTACGATCTGAAGACCACCATAGATAGTGTCTGTCGTATATGGAGATTCTAGGAGCTGTTTAGTCGCTATTTCCGTACTGATAGAGAATGATTTGGTAGGGGTGGGGAAGTTGACCTAGAGTTGGATTCACGAGCATGAGAACCCGTCTCTCTGCTTCTTCTGCTGGAACAATTTCCGCAGCTTTGGTGAGTAAAGGGAGACTTTCGGAGTATTTCCAGATATACGGTACGGCTTTTGGGTTTGGTTTAGGTGGTACCATGGCGTTCATTTTGAGCCATAGAGGCTCCATGTTCCGCTCTGGTAAGGTTTGAAGATAGGCTGCCAAGCCATGGTTTCTATCTCCATTAACTTCATTCTGTGCCATATTTGGATTAAAAAGGACGTTTGAAAATGAAAACAAGGTATAAATATTTTGACTGGCGTTGATTGCGATTAAGGAGTATCAGATGAGGTTGAACATCTTCTGGTGTATTCCTTAGCGTTTGACACGATAGTACCTCCCTCTTTATCCATAAATCCCTAGTGCACATCGTGGAGATGTCTGGGGTTCATTGAAGAATTAGAACTAAGACTTGGTTACAGCCGCTACTCGGAAGGATCCGAGGTTACCCCTTTTCACTACCGATACTCCCCGCGATCTATGATTGGTCAACACGAAGACCCTGGACTCCAAGCTGCTATAAGTAAAGAATTAACTGAAAGTCGGCATGAACTTTTACTGCAATTCGCTGATACACGCAGATATTACACCAATTCACCATCAAGCTCCCAAAATGTCGTGGACACGTCTCATCCGCTTTGTTGATGTCGATGGGGAGGAACACTATGGTGATGCGTGCATTGAGACGGATACCGAACTGCAAGATAAACTAGCAGCTGGTGGCCTATATGCCTTCAAACTTGAAGGCAAAATCCCATTTGATCAGCCGACTAAGGGAGAGCGCATCCAAGTCGAAAGTCTGCGAGATGTCCTCAGGCCGGAGGATGTACCTATCATAAGATGTATCGGACTGAATTATATCAAGCATAGTAAGTCTTTTTCCGAACGATTTCTCCGTCTGGATATCTAACAATTCGACAGTTCAAGAGGGCGGTCGTAAACCCCCTCCTTATCCGTCCGTATTCATTAAGCCTTCGACCTCGATTGCAGGATCTACCGAAGTAAGTGTTCTATATTCCTCGATATTTTCAGGCCCCAATTAATTAACTCACCTTGAAATAGGATATACCCATCCATAAGATTGCCCAGGATGGTACATTGGACTATGAAGGAGAACTAGTAAGATTTGTCCCGCCCTATTCAACCCTTATTTACGTAATCTGCAGGCAATCGTCATTGGCAAGACAGGCAAAAACATCCCAGAAGATTCCGCGCTTGAGTACGTAGCAGGTTACTGCGTCGCCAACGATGTGTCCGCACGTGGGTGGCAGCGCGATCCAGCCAAGGCCGGAGGTGTTCCCCAATGGTGTTTCAGTAAGGGGTTCGACAAGTTTGCGCCACTAGGTCCTATGATCGTGTCTCCATCCATCGTTGGTTCGGCAAATGATCTCCTGCTGCAGACATTTGTGAATGGAGAAGAGAGGCAAAACAGTAGCACCGGGGATCTACTCTTTGGGGTTCAGAAGATCGTGAGCTTTTGCAGCCAAGGCACGACGTTGAAGGCCGGTACGGTTATTTTGACAGGGACCCCTTCAGGTGTTGCTATGGGTATGAAAGTCCCTAAGTATTTGAATGATGGTGATATTGTTGAGGTTAGAATATCTCAGCTGGGAAACGTCAGAAACAAGATGGCCTTTGAATAGCGCGTGTGCCTGTTTAGCTGCCTCTAAGTAGGTATATAATAAGTACTGAATACATAGCAATTAGCTCAAGCAATTAGCAGAGTACATAGACGGTAGTATCCATTCATATGTTGCATGAATCTATTTGACTCTATTCAGCGTATTTCTGTTTAGTTCTGCCCTCCTAGAGTACTCCAAACGCCCTAAAGGCGAGATATACTCGTAGGTACCTAGTTTAGCATAGCTGGCTGCCGCCTCCGCGGCGTAAAATACATCATCCTATGATTCTCGAATGTGTATTTACTACGACTAGATAAATACACGTCGCTCTGCGACGTTAAATACATAATCATCATCATCCTATGATTCTCGTTACTAGAATATCCCCTTTTCCATGAGATTATGCCATCCTCATTTCCTGCCACTGGGCTACTCCATCTGAAGGCGACATCCACATGGGGCGGGTTCGAGTGAAGATTTCAGATGAGGGTTTGAGGTCTAGACTGTTTGTTGTATATCAGCATATGGTTAATTCTTCTTAATGGATCGAGCATTAGTAATGATGTGCTTACCCATTCTCAAGGATGCTAGTTCGGACTAGGAGAAATTCACCTTTCGCTGACGCGGGCACGGTCCAAAGGGGACATCCGCATGTTCGACAAAATGCTTTCTCCTTCGGCAAACCGCTCGATGTGTCGATAATCGTGTATCTAGAAATGAGGTCCGGGTTCCCAGTTACCTCCACTGTTTCAGCCGGAAATTTGGCGATCTAAATTCAGGATTAGGCAGCTTTACTTCAAATTCTGGAACATGATGGCTTACAACTTGGTTTGTGCCTCCAGCTCCTCTGCTGCAATGCTCACAGAAGCAAGATATCACTGTCTTTGGAGGGGCCGAGATGTTCAGCTGAATATTGCCGCAAAGACAACTACCCTTATAAGTTGATGGCATGTTTACGAATCATGTGAGATAGCATGGTATTCAATCTAAAGTGGTGAAGTTATCTCTATATCAAGTAAATGTCAGGTGATTATAAATATCTAGTGAGTTAGGCATATGCCTAGCATGTAGCTTAAATACTTACCTGCTAACAGTAGTAATGTGGTGGGGCCGAGCAAGCTCTTTGGAATAACATTTCACCCTAGTTGCCACTTGGGAGGGATCGGGAGCTACCTATTAGGTGGGTTAGCGCCTAGGTACCTGATTCAACTGCTTACCTCCAGGGCTAAGTAAACCTGGAATTATCGTCGCTAATGTGCCAAATAGCTTACCAGATACTTGGTAAGTACCTGGAGACGTTCCCACCTATTAGCATCAGAATTACATTTCCATACAAGGTTAGAGAATCTCAGCGTATACAAATGCGGATTTGCGTAATCTCTACAAAGATTGATACGTGAACTGTAGGATCATCCACACTCCTTGATTCTAGCTCGATCGGACGTCTGCATGACTACCTAGGTACCCAAGGCCTACCGATACCTGTCTGAACCGGCTTGTAATATCATTCGAAATAGCTCAATATCATCCCTCGCATCAGCTGCACTGGTTTTAGGTGAGTCACCTTCAATTACGCAGCGATATAGTTCTTTAAACTCTAAGGTATATGCATCTTCATATGTCTTCCTGATCTTGCGCTCTTGAAAGCCACTCCCATCAACATTTTCTCTCACAACCATAAGCGTTGGCAGGCCCTTAACGTAAGGGCTATCAAATTCAACGCGAACGATCTTATCAGAGGAATACACCTCGATGTGTGCGTCAAACTCAGGAACATTGATCAAGCCAGACTCATAAGTCACAGCGAAGTTGCCATAGTCGAAAAGGACGCTAAAGATTCCCGGGAACGTAAGCATTGCCCCGGACACACCACGTGGCATCCCTATGATTTCACGCATGGCTGAAAGATCATGTGTTCCGAGACTAGCAAGGTTAGCTAAAGTCATCAGGGGTGGTTAACGCTAGACGAACCCTCCAAGTACCCGCAGCATTCGCTTCGATTCAGGGGTGACTGGAACTCCGAACTCCTTCTCTAGCGCTTGACGTTGGATGTCGTCTTCGCGCTTAAGCCGATCTTCCGTGTCTGAGTCGCTAAAGTCGCTAAATTTCCGAGGAAAGGTTCCAGACTGGTCGACGAAGACTGAGTTGGGTCCGATGATATCCCTAACACGCGCGTATAGGATCTTCTCGATCCCGCCAACTTCCTTGACGGCGTCCACGAATGCAGAGGCAAAGCGGCGCATTGTACCCACGAACACTTTGCCCTTTGAGGACTTCTCTGCCTCAACGAGTCTATCAAGATCTCGGAAACATACCGCAGCTGGCTTCTCGATTAAGCAATACTTGTTATGTTTAAGAGCAAGTAATCCGTGCTCTACATGATAGGCGTCCGCATTTGCGATTAAGACAACGTCAACTTCGTCGGAAGAGCACAATGTTTCGGGGTCGGTTGTGATTTTGGGGATCAAGCCATTGACCTTGGTCGAACAATACGCAAGTGCATCCTTGGAGATATCGCAAAGGTATGTAGTCCGGAACAAATGTGACAAAAAGTTGATGTTAGGGATATGAGCAACCTGAGCTATCTCGCCGCAGCCAATGATACCAACGCGGAGTACGCGTTGGGCAGCGCTATTAGACGAGGACATTCTTGGCAGCTAAATAAACGAGAATGGTGCAAGTTTAGATAATGTTAATGAGATGGGAGTACGGAAGTAGTTTTCAATTGGAGAATATTCTGATTGGGGTATTGTGTCTTCTAGAATACCAAGGTAGACACTCGAATTCGCGATCATATATAGAGGTGAGGATATAGAAGCTATATCGACATCAATCATTTCAATGTACCATAAGTGCTCGTCCGTCGTCGGTCCCCTTCTCCGAAACTGTACTACGCGGTTGTTGACCAATAACGTCCAGATATAATTCGATACGCCGACACTCCCCGAGTAGCCAAGACGGGGAGTGTCGGCAAACTGACTATTAGTGCCCCTGTAAACGAGATCACGGAGCCACTAGCCTAGCTGAGGTAGCATCGCTAACCCCACAACCCCATCATAGCCCAGACCTAGCTAGACTCCCCCGGATTGTATGAGTGGATACTTGCTAATTGAATTGCGTGGAGCTGGATCCTGGGGTAAGAATGTTTGGAAAAATCATTTAAATGATCGTTTTCCTTCTGGATATGTTGGTAGCAATACATACCAGGCCTCAAGGAAGGGGAACGTTCATCTTGGATACCCGACTATGCAAAAGTTACTTCAATTGAATCTCTTACCAGCCTAGAGATTACCTTCATTAGCCATTTAGATACATGATACCTTTGAGCCATCATAATGGGCATCCTTGGCGGTAAAAAGGAGGCCGAATTGGCTGTGGGCTCTGCTCTCGCACAGGTATGTTACACGACTTTCTCATCTTCCGTATGAATTCTTTGTACAGGGACTGATATATGTCCCTTTTAGGCACTCCCGCAAAATTCGAAACCGTGGTATCGAACAGCGCATATCTTCCAATTGAATCTCATTCTATTAGTGCCGATGTTGTCATCTGCCTCTCTTGGATATGATGGTATATGGAATCATAAAAGTTACCGGTTACCCCTTTTTACTAATTCTCGGGTTACACAGGCTCGATGATGAACGGACTTCAGACCTTAACTCAATGGAAACATTTCTTTGGTAATCCGGAGGGTGCCATTTTGGGCATGATGAATTCTATCTATCCTCTTGGAAAAGTTATCGCCTTATTTCTTGTGACTTATGTCTCTGATAGATGGGGTCGTAAGCTTCCGATATTCATCGGATTGGTTGCTTGCATCGGGTTCGCAATAATGCAAGGTCTAGCTCAGAACCTTGCAACATTCGTTACAGCAAGGGCACTTCTAGGATTCTTCACTTCCTTCCTTAGCCAACCGAGTCCAGTTGTGATTGCCGAACTCGCATATCCGACTCAGAGGGGCAAGGTCACAGCCTTATACAACACTTTTTTTGTTAGTCATTCCTTCTACCCCATCAGAAGACATCCTAATAAGGACACCTTCAAATCAAATACTAATTCCAGTAACAGTACTTCGGTGCTATTTTCGCGGCCTGGTGTACCTTCGGAACTTTCAAGATTCAATCAACTTGGAGCTGGAGAATTCCTTCTATATTGCAAGGGGCCTTGCCAGTCGTACAACTACTTGGGCTATATTTTCTCCCCGAATCTCCCAGGTATAACTTTACCTCCTCCTAGAGGAATGAGTGCAGTTACTTAAAATCTCTATAGATATCTCGTATCCAAAGGTCGGCGAGAGGAAGCTCGAAAATTCTTCGTCAAGTATCATGCAGGTGGCGATGAGGATGCAGCAATCGTGAAATTTGAGATGGACGAGATCGAGCGAGCCCTTGAAGAAGAAGCTACGGTATTATCTACAACCTCTTGGTTAGATCTTATTCGAACTCCCGCCAATCGCAAACGAACTTTCATTGCAGTCATACTCGGCTGGTTCAGTCAATGGAACGGTATTGGCGTGGTCAGCTACTACCTCACGCTTGTTCTGAACACCATTGGCATCACGGATACGAAGGATCAGACTCTTATCAATGGTCTACTACAGATATTCAACTGGCTTGTGGCGACGTTTTGCGGCGCACTTATGGTTGATCGACTTGGCCGACGAAAACTCTTCCTGATATCCGTGGCCGGAATGATGTTCAGCTATATCGCGTGGACGGGCCTGACTTCGGCGTTCGTCGCAAACCGAAATGAAAATATGGGGCGTGCGGTGGTCGCATTCATTTTCATCTGCTATTTCTTCTACGACATTGCGTGGACCCCCCTGCTCCAGGCCTACCCCGTTGAGATATACCCGTACACGCTTCGTGGACGTGGTCTATCGTTCACCTTAATCACCTCCTTTGTCGGTTTGATTGTTAGTAACCAAGTCAATCCAATTGCAATGGGTGCTATTGGTTGGAAGTACTACATAGTATTCTGTTGCTTGCTGGCTATTCTCTTCGTCCTCATCTACTTGTTTTTCCCTGAGACTAAGGGTCATACATTGGAAGAGATTACTGAGGTATTTGAAGGAAAGTTAGGCGTAGATTCTAATGATAAGCTAGGCGACCTTAAAGATGGAGACCACAAACATACGACTAGGCAGATCGAGCTAGCCCGATTTAAAAATGGCTCCTAGTAGGCTCGTCGAATAATATCTACGGAATATACTGAACACTGAGCAGTGATTCCAAGTTCTGCTCTCTTCTCCCCACAAATGTGATATTTAAATTTCCCTAAAAGCACTTACTGATATATCAAAGATATAATATTTATAGAAATGACATACCAATGGGAATCGACATGTCGTCTTAGAGGTAATACGGGACTGGTGGGTTATCCCCTCGAATTTCGGATACCACCCTTTTGTTACGGTCCAGCTGCGGGGTAACACATATAATACAGAATTGGGGAACAATGACCAGTTGGTCATTGGGAAGCTTTTAGCTTCATGGCGCAATTGGTTGTCCCCAGACCGATTGTAACACCTTTGTTGCGAACTAAAACGCATTCAACTAGTTCCTTTCATTTTATCAGCTGGTAGTTCAAGTATGTATTAATTCGATTCACTCCCAGAAGAGAAATGATTAATGGAGGCATGTTTATAAAAAATGAGTGTGTATAGGTATTGATATAGGATCTCAGCTAGTGAAAAGGCCATAGAGGACAGCTCTGATACATCCTTTAAATGAAAGTACGAAGGAAACCACATTCTCGCCATGCCTACCTAGGTTAATGCCTAGGTAGTTAGGTACCTATTCATCAACCTGATCAATTCCTGGGGCTGTTGGCAATCTTCATAGAGACTTATGTCACGACGATTCCCAATTTATTTGCCGCTCAGTGCGTTGGATAGCTTGGCAAAATCTTCGTCTTTCAGGCCGGTGTAGTGAAGGCAATCAGTACCGCAAGCCTCAATACGAGGACCGCCGTCAGTACAACCTCCCAGTAAAGCTCCACTCAAGGTCATGCAGGTGGGTGGCACGTGATCGAACCTTGCTTCTATAGATATTTCTGGTTAGAGCGATATTTTTAATAGATATGAATTCGATGAGTGTCAGAGTTAGGTATTCTTACCACCTGGGGACGGAATGGAGCTGTTTATTTTCACAGAAACGGTTTCGTTATGGCAAAGATCGAAAACATATTTTGGTACGCCACAAGGGCCCATATCTTCCCGCTTGTCAAAGTTCATCATACGTGGAACGGATTCCGTGTTGAGGATTTCATGCTTATGGTTAACGCATCCATTGACTCCCGGGTTGTTGGCACAATAGGAACCTATGGAGCCTCCAACGGAACTACCAAGAATTCCCATGCTAACAAGTTCAGCAAAGAGGGCGGGTGGCATCTTGGGGAATCTTTGAAGGAAATGGTCTCTAATAGCTCACGAGGTAAAGCACTAATGAAAAGAACTGGAGTGAAATCTGTGTCGTTGGCAACATGGAAAGTTTGGCTAGGTAGAGATCGGGAATCTTCCTATTTATATAATTTTCCAACCCACTTACTCAAGCTGAAAACCAATTCTAGCAGCTCATAAACATCCCTGATACTACTATGTATCTAGGCTACTTCCATTACTAGCACTGGCTTGTGGCGCCTCCTCGTGCCTACGGCACTGCGCTTTAATTAGGAAAACGGGCAGCGATTGCTACAATACCTTACTTTGTATGTGGCATCTTATATAATAAGAAGTATCTCCTTACTAAATACACCAAATTCTCAAAACGGCAACGATGTTCAAGATGTTAAGGATTACACCAAAATCCAGTACATCGGTTAACCTTCGGAGATGTAGCAATCGCTGCCCGTTTTCCTAATTAAAGCGCAGTGCCGTAGGCACGAGGAGGCGCCACAAGCCAGTGCTAGTAATATCCTTTCATCTCGACAAAATTACTATCGTATGACAATCAGGAGCCCAGCGAGTACTAAGACGTAGGTATAGTAGGAGGGGCGAAGCTAGTTTCATGGATGTCAAGCGACATTGAACCTAGATATGTTGAAGCCTCATGACCCTTACCTAAAGTAATATGGACGTTGGCCGTCGAGCCTAAGACGGCGTAACAAGGAAGGACTTTCTTGTATCTCTCTAATTGATAGACAATGAAATTTCTTTTCACTTTACAATACCTGATGAGAACGCCCACAGTAGTAATGTTAAGTCTATATCCGCAATTCCCCTATTCATCTGTTATATACCTCCTACCTAGTACCTACTGCTAGGTGATCAAGTGATAAATTAAGCATATTCCGCAAATACATAGTATTTTCAGATACTTTCCAATTTTGAGATATCACGATAAGTGTCTTTTCGTAGCATCGTATGCACATAGAGGTGTTATTAACCTTACTAAGTTACATTCCCCTCCGAGAGTTCAGGTGAGATCCTTTACGTCCGTTGTTCTTAGAGGCGGCACAGGGTCACTCGCACATACAAACTAATATCCAAGCTATTAATATTAAAACTTTTATTTATGATTTCCAAATCATCATGTTACAGTAGATCTGTTTCAAACTCATAACTCTTAAGACTCGTGTCAAGCTGATGTGTAACTGTTATTACTTGGTTATGCCGTGCATTTGGTACTACGCGTTCGCGAAGTCGTATGGTATTTATATCTCGTACCATAAAAACTCGTGATTTCTCATTGATAAATGATAGAACATACATTAAATCGAACTTTTGTTGTTTCATCAAATTCATTTATGGCATACCTAGCTTAAGCTTGATACCTTCCAGACTTCCAGTCAAATACCCAGTTAAACCTGGCTTTGTAGGCACTATAGGGGCACCTTGACCTATCCAACCCGTCTTCTAACAATGATTATTATTGAGAGTCATACTGTTTTGATACACCCGGAATCCTTATATAAATCAATTTTTTCCAAACCCAGAGCAATTTCAACAGACTCCGGAAATATTCAAAACAATCGACGCCGGGATACACCAATGGATAATATACTAACATTCACTCGCCTCTACAATATGTGGAATGGAATAGTTTATTCGTATTCTGTTCGTTGGTTTGCTTTTGGAACCTTCTTATTCTATCTTGCCATACAACAGCCAATGACTTGGAAACGGCGATCTTTGAGTTTTCTCCACGTCTTTACCATGGTCAAATGCCTATACGGTGCTGGTATTCTTCCGAGTCCCTTTTCTCGTATATGGGCCCAATTCGTTGTCTGGGCTTCCATACATACTTCATCAACACTCTTGGTGGAGAATTTAATTATCCACCCGAGATCGACCCGAACAACGTTTACCCTCAATCTAAGGGCCGTATTCAGAACTTGGAGCAATATTAGACGGTTAGCTCTTAGAAGCGACGCCAACTTCAACGCCGTACACAATATCACATACGAAGGCACTGGAAGATTTTCGTTCGCTTTGAAAAAGTGCGTTCGAGCACTATCTCTGTGGCTAATACAACGAAATATTATAGATTATGTGTTCCACAATTTCTTCCTTGCCTTAAATGTTAGTCTTCAAGATTTTGCAGCCCCGAAGCAGGATATCCTTCCTTCCATGATCCAAAGAGATTTGTACATAAGGGTCATTTTTGCTGTATACTGGATCTGGGATGCATACGTTTTTTCTTACTATCCCACACGACTTGTTTGCTGTTTTATTTACGTGTATCCTACGCTGGGATATGCCGGAGGAATGGCCACCTTTGTTTGGTCCCCCAAGTAAGGCATACTCCCTACGTTACTTCTGGGGAATCTTCTGGCATAAACTACACGTTGCGATCTTCACAGCACTGATGCCCTCATACCTGCGCAATCTACAAAGCCGAGAAATATCACGAGTCAATCAACGGATCAGAAGAATAGCTAGAATCGTCGTCGGTTCACTGAAAGCTCTCTGGATCTTTTCGTTGTCTGGCATTGGTCACATCGTTGTTGACCTTGCTACGACAGGAAATGGTAACTCTACAGCCCAATTAAGGTTCTTTCTTCTTAACTTCATTTTATGTCTGATAGAGACTGTCCTATTAAATATTTCAAGAGAGAGGTGTCAAAAACCAGGAAGACTTTCCATATGGGTCATATTTGGATATGGTTGGGTCTTCATAATTTTCTTTTGCTTGGTACCGGGCTGGATATATCCTGTAATTTACACGCGGACAACGTCACTGTCTAAAAGCTAATATTTGTACATAAATATATAGGCAGAGATAATGAAAAGAGGCTGTGATCGTTCTCGTAGATGTAGTATTCCCAGAAGGCATTACAGAGGACGAAATAAGACAACATTAGGAGTACTCTGGGTTCGTAACAGCGCAATTCATCTATGGAGACTGCTGCGTGGCAGATCTCAAAAAATGGGAAGTGACGACGTTTCTGCGCAAGGAGCTCAAAAGTATCCCTTGATGAGAAACACAATGTATATGCATGGGATCTTCTTTTTCTAATCATACAACAATTACGTAGCGATCGACAGGGTTTTCTCCCTAATTTGCGAGTGAGGCTTCTGATGATACATTAAACTGATTTTCAACCATCTGATTAATATGATTACATTGAATTGGCTAACGATTACTTTGGTTTACGGTTTTAGCACCTCAATACTTATGGATGTGTTGGCGATGCCGAAGAGTGGAGACTGGGAAACGGCCGCAAGAAATTCAGGGGCTAATTAACGTGCAGGTTAGGTATTGCGCGAATCAGGTTATCCAGGCATCCAGTCAAGAAAGATACAAGAAGATTCTTAACTTAATTGTTTATATTTTATTATGTTGACTATGATATGCTAGCTTATAATATGCTATTAACCTTAGATATTGGGCCTAAGCTATTGAAATTTGATGATTGAATTCTTTTCACACAAATGGGATTGGGGAAATGAATGTCCAAATTGCACAGAATTCATCCAACATCCTGTGCAGTCTTTGAAGTGGAGTAAAGGACGAGACAAATTACACTTAAAGACTTAGTAGCTCTAGGTATTTCTAGGGGAACCTCATAATACGTACTACGTAATTACTGACTTGTATTAGTAACTTGGTACTGTGGGTTGGCGAAGGATAAAATGGCTCAATATATGCATAGAGGACCAACATGCATTGACGAGTTGTGAGTTAATGTTATACACCCTACGTCATCTCAAGAGAACTATGTAATGACGTCGTCCAAAAGATTAGTATGGAATAGGGGTATCCTATGCAAGCTATTAAACCATTCCATAGAGCGTGAAACTTTCTGCAGTGCTATATGAGAATATCTGTTGGCATGGTATGTTGTCGAACGATTGATGTAATCTATTAACAACACATTTAATCACTTTTCCTAAACGGCTTGAATTTATTCTCCCTTTATTCTTCTCATTTCGAATAATCGTCGAAATATTGTTCAAGAAGTTGTTCCAACATGGACAATACAAACACGACTAACCCCAAGAACTTTATCGACAAGATAGAATATGACACAGAGAATTTCGACAGAGCGTCAACAATTACTTCATTTGAAGAAGATCAAAAACTACCGGATAAACATGCCAAAGTAACACGACACGTGTCCACTACAGCGACCCCTTATTGGCCTTTCCCTAGTATTATGAAAGCATTCTATCGTAAGTAAGAGCAACATGATAGAATCTTGTAGTCTTGATGAAAAAGGCTAATAAAAAAAGAATGGAATCTTTCAGGCATCAAGGTATTTTACCTCTGTGGCCCAGGAGGTGAACATGAGCGCCTTTTCGCTATCGAACAACATGTTGGTTACAGTCTCAGTGGTCCCTTAGGGATACGTCCAGGTGTGATCGTGGTATGTCAAGTCCCGCTGCTCTTTTTGGAGCATGAATCTCACCTCAAATAGTAAGTTACACGTCCTACTTATCGTATTGAGGTATTAGACTTTACATTATCCGCTCAGATGATTGAGATACTGTTTTATCCTAGGAGAGTTTCATTCAGTGTACTGATCGGTTGTGTTACAATACGCTAGGCATAATGGAACTTCAACGAAGGATCGTATCCTCGCTGCGTGTGGCGATGGTAGGTGTACCGATGACCACCCTGTGTGATGCGTGATCTTAACTGCTTGAGAAGATCGTTAATCATTCACAGTAAGTTCTACCATGCACTAAATAAATGTCAATAGATGGAGACAAAGAATTGAATTTCTAATAGTAAAAATGGAAATATTAGGAATCACAGATGGGCTGTCGCCCGTATGCTCTCAATCCAAATAGCATCCTCTTGCTTCCACCTCGCCTTCCCGGTTCGAAGTTCATGGTTCGAGAGATGATGCGTGCGCAAAGTTCTAGACACGGAGTCGCTTTCCAGTTCTCCCTTGAAGTCGGCGTAGAAGAGAAGAAACGACGCGAAACATTCGAGTGGAGAAAGATATCGAAGTCTGAAAAAGATGAGGAGGCTAAGGAGGGAGGATTCAAACTGTTACGCGTCCCATCTGGCCCTTGCGGAGGGAGTAGCTGCGGACCCACATCGACGCTGTCTTCTTCGTTGGGAACCACAGCGGACGATGACAGTGAGATTTTTGCTCTGTTCACATGGACGAAAACAATCTCTAACTTGAAGCACCCATTCACACTTGAGCTCAAAGTAGATGGAATGGCTGTTGGACTCGGCGAAACCTGGACCCTTGCTGTTGTAGTGACGGCGATGAGACTCTGGATGCTGCATATGTGAGAACAATAATTGAACCCCTAGAACGGGTTGATTAAGCTGATCTGACCACTAGGTATGGTAAAACAAATTGGCCTATTGTGGCAGCATCAGATAAGCTCAGGGGAAAATGAGTGAGCGATCTGACGATGGGAATCTGGAGGATGACTAAGACGATATTATTACTGGATTAGGGGCCATTTAGGAAATGTCAGTTTAATAGTATCTTGGAAAACTGATCGTCAAATATTTAGAGCTGATTCTTGAAATGATCTGTATACACGATCTTAGGGTACTTAGGATGTCGATTAGGCATTGAAAAACAATAGAGACCATAGGGGTAGGCTTAATAATAAAGAAGCACTGATCTTGGACAGGATTATGTAATGGGAAGGTGCCATGATGTAATTATTCCTTACGAAATTGAGATTACGTAATCACCTCTAAGTAGCCGCTTAAAATGACCACGGATAGAGCGCGCACTCTATGATTCAGTCCATGAATGTCGTTTAATTCGGAATAATGAGAAGATGCACCCCAGACATTGGGTTCCCGGGGTTTTCGGATCCCGCTATTCTCTTAGATCGTGAAAGGCGGATTACGTAAAGCACTGGTGGGTCGCTCGCGGGGAGTATCGGGATACTGATTATTCTAGGGGTTTTCTAGTTAGCGTCGCCGCATTCAATCTAATGAAAAGGTTGGCAGGACAAGTAATTAGCGAGGATCTCGAGAATCTTCCGGTACTCTTTCCGACCGGAACTTTAATGCATGACGAGCCACCAAGAGCAATATTATACCCATATCATCCACATGGAACCCTAAGGGCGGGGTTCTCCTTGGAATTCAACCCAAGCATAACTTCTACCATCTTTTGACACACGTATCAACTTACTTCCATAGAATTCTTCAATTATAACAGCAATAGGGAAACGATGGCTGAGGAACTTCCGACGTTACGTTGGGGTATTATTGCTACCGGATTGATCTCATCATGGTTCGTCCAAGATTTAGTGCTTGAACGAAAAGACCCCAAAGCGAAACATATTATCCAAGCAATAGGATCATCGTCTCTCGATAAAGGAAAATCTTTTGTCGAGAAGCATATCCCGGGTCAGTCCCCGAATGTCTACGGCAGCTATGAGGAAGTGTATGCGGATGCAGACATAGACATTGTCTACATTGGAACCCCGCACGCCTTCCACAAGAAGAATTGCCTAGATGCTATCAACGCTGGCAAAAATGTTTTGTGCGAGAAAGCATTTACGCTTAATGGTAGGGAAGCGAAAGAAGTTTTCGAAGCCGCAAAAGCAAAAGGGGTTTTCGTCATGGAGGCAATGTGGACACGCTTCTTTCCCCTTACACGGAAACTCCTATCTTTGCTCCATGACGAGAAAGTCATCGGGGATATCCATCGCGTGTTCTGCGATTTCTCTCTAAACCAGAATATATCGTCGCTTGGACCAGAGTCACGTTTGAAGAACCCAGCTCTTGGTGCCGGGACCCTTTTGGATATAGGAATTTACAGTTTGACATGGGGGCTATTGGGATCTGAGGCCGAAACAGGAGAGGAAGCACACACACCAGATATCGTAGCAAGACAGACGTTGAACACTGGTGTTGACATCGCGACCTCTGCTATATTGGCCTATCCGAACGGAATGCAAGCCATCATCACAAGTTCGTCTCTTTTCAAAACAAAACCCGTCTTCTGTACCGTACAAGGAAGTCAGGGCTATGTAGAGATTGAAGGATTTACTTCGGCCCCCCAATCTTTCACTGTGTACTCTTTGGATGGGTCGTCGAAGAAATACGAGTTCGAGAGGCCTGGAAGGGGGTTCTACTGGGAAGCAGATGCAGTTGCAGCGGATATTGCTACTGGAAAGAGTCAAAGCAACGTAATGCCATGGTCGGAAACGCTCAGAGTACTCGGAATTCTTGATGAAATCAGAAGACAAGGAGGTGCGAAGTTCCCGCAAGATGCGGAACGATAGCAATAGACATATGCCTATATTTCCATAGGTGAACTGCAAAGATCTCGACGTCTGGACCCGAGAAATAACTCTTTAACTGGGAATATACAAACTTCAGCTTTGACCTTATTGGATTATCGGGCCTATAATAGTAGCCTCAATCTACTGATTGGAACCTAGGTACAAAAGCCAACTAGAACCAACGACTCTGGGTTTAGAATGGAAAGGGGTAGTTATAGCCATGTTCTTTTCTAGCAAAACTCCGGGGTTCGGTATTGAATTAGGAAATTGGTCAACATACATCTGTCAATAAATATCCTATTCCATTCTTACCTACTTTATTCAGTTTTGTGCGCTCTTGTCAAACCTTCTATAAGGGTCCCGTGATAGCCGCAGGGTTAACGAAATCGGCCTGTGGAGTTCCTTAGTAAGGTATCTCTTAGCGTTCAAATATACAAACAGGCATTCCCGTATATATCGTGTCTCCCAGTGCGAGGTAGCTTAGAGCTCCTCGTCCAACAAAAGAGTATTTTTCTTGCTTCTACGTTTGCATCGTGACAATCTAAACGTATAAAACTTTTACACGAGGTTTACAGTTAAAACAGGAAACACTATATTTTTGACTTCGTCGATTCGAACGGTTATTAGTACCAGCTTGTAACGTCTCCCCGTGCCTTCGGCACTACACTTGAATTAGGAAAACGGGCAGCAAATGTTACATCTCCGAAGGTTAAATGATACACCAGAATTTGGTATCATATGATTCATCTTAAACATCGTTGTCTTTTTGACAACTTGGTGTGTTCATTACCTAAGGAGGTACTTATGATTATGTAAGATATTTTATATCAACCAAGGTATTACAGTAATCACTGCCCGTTTTCATAATTTAGGCACAGTGCCGAAGGTACGGGGAGGCGCCGCAAGCCGGTGCTATTATTTAGAGAGTAAGACTTAAATATAGCCGTAGTAGAATTAGAAATTTCATTACAAAGACTCTCGTACCGTTTTTGTAAAAAGGTGACCGAATTTTACTGAGGAAAGATATCAATTGGGAAGGCTGCATTCTATATTAACGACATGGAGGGCTATAATATGCGCTAGAAGCCGCCATTTGCATAAGCGAAATTGGCACTCACCGAATCTTTCCAGAGAGTATACCAGGATAGTCGATGTGCAGGGTCACATTGACGGCTGACCTGAACGCCACCAGCATCATTATCGGATACTGCCCCTCCCTCAGCCCAGAGCCTTGTGTCCATATATCTCACGTATTCCCGGCCGAGGGGGACAAAAAGGCAGACGCGTAGTTTAATGACTTTCTCTGGATCTGATTTCACTTAAAACGTGCCAATATAGCGGGAACTGTAAAAAGTTGTACACTAAGCCTGCAGGTTCATAAATCATGTGTGGGATGAGCCTTACGAAACTCAGCCAGGTGTTTCGAAAGACAAAGCCGGAGCCAAAGGCAAACGAGAATACACAACCACATTATACAGATCGGCTACAATCCATACCAACACCTAAAATCCAGACTCAATCTGGGCCTCAATCTAAATACGGATCGGAACCTCAACCTCAAGTTCAAGCACAACGCCCTAGCTACAATATAATCCACAATTTAGCAAACAAGATTGAACATGCTTACAAAAAAAACAACGACTCTGCTGAATTCCTACCTTGTGATCAGCTAGCCGCCTTTGCTACATCGACAACTGTGGACTCTGTTCTTGAGGATGCAGGAGTACATGATGCGAATGAGCTTTCTAACTTCGTTTCAACGCATGCAAAGAAACTCTTCCTCATTCTAGTAATGATGACAGGAGATAGCGAAAAGCTATCACTTATTTCAGACTTGAAGCGAAGTAACATCACCGACAAATCATTACCAATTATGATTGAGGGGAATGGAGACGGAAATTATTACTCCTGGTCTTCCCTTGAGGCTGAAGCCGAATCCAAACAAGAGTTGTTAGGGAACTGGTCTCGTAGAGACCGTGATCTTCTCACAACTTACCAATGGTGTTTCTTAGCACCGAGGTTTGGCAACGGAACCTTCCGCTTCAAATTTCATCCAAAAAGGACATTGCCTTACTTACGTGCTTCGCCGAAACCTGCTAGTAGCGGATTTTTTGGTGAAGTATCGAGGGTTGAAATCCACAAAGCGCACCTTGATGTCGCTTCTTTACCTACCATAGTGAGCTATGACATACCCTACTAAAACTAGCCTTTACTCAACTTAGTTTACAGGACTTACATAGGGATGAGGTTTCTATTGCCATCAAAAAGGCAAAGCATGACGAAGTGCTTGCAGATTTCTTTGACAAGGAGGCCAGTAACCTTCACAAATTACAGCAGTACAAATCACCGCACCTGATTACACCGATCGCTGCTTATCAAAAAGGAGAAGACCGGTGCCTAATTTTCCCATGGGCAAACGGCGGCAACTTGTTAAAATACTGGAGTGCCTTTGAGAGTCAGAGCTCAGACCTAGACAGTCTGCGCTGGATACTTGGCCAAATAAAAGGGATTTGTTCAGCTCTTGAGGAGCTACATGAAGAGAATGCCAGGCACGGCGACTTAAAACCCGAGAATATTCTCTGGTTCCAAGACGAAAGTGATCATGGGATTTTCCAGATTGCTGATCTAGGGCTTGCTGCGTTTCATGAGAAAGAAGAACACACTAAGAATCGGAAAGGAATGATGACCTTCACACCGTCAGGAACATCCCGGTATGAACCCCCAGAAATGGACGAAACGAGGGAGACACATGACGCTCGCTCAAGGCAATACGATATCTGGTCCATGGGATGTGTTCTATTAGAGTTGTTAGTGTGGCTTATCTATGGTTATGAAAGTGTGGAGAGGTTCAAAGGATCCACCACCCATTTCTGGGAGAGTCATGACATGCCAGACGGAAAGAAGTATACCGTTCATACGTATGTTGATTCATGCATGAATGTCATGATGTCAGATCTGGAGGATCATTCCCAAGGAGGTTCTGCATATAAAGACCTTCTATCCGTCGTTCGGAAACGATTGCTTGTTGTGAAAGTATCAGAAACCTATGAAAGCTATCCGGACTATCGCGAAACAGCTAAGGCCTTGCATATTTCCATTACAGACATCGTCCATAGAAGCGGATCCTGCAAATCTTATCTCGCCGCCGTTCAGTTGAAATATCCGGGAGACAAAATTAGTAGCCAGCAACGGCGCAACATAGTTTATAAAGACGCTGGAGGACTGGCGGCGCCTCGACGAGATGATGCTCCTACCTTTTCGTCTAGTTTGACTATACACGATAATCTAAGTTTGGACGACAGAGGCGGTCCTAGGGTCCTGGTCCGTGCACCAACTGAAGAGTTCAACTCGAACTCGTTGAGTACAAATGCGTCATTGAATACCCAACATCAAGAAGTAAGTCGCCATGACAATGAACTACATTAGACCAAGGCTAAATTAGGTATGAATTCTATCTAGTATGTGAGTAAAGATGATATTTAGCATTGTGTATCCGCATTAACCGACACCTAGAATGTCAGTGATCTGATTACCCCTTTTTATTCATCTTACACTACTTATTAGCAGGTAAGCAGCTAAAGCATATATTTCTAGTTAGTAAGTAATAAATCCGAATCTAACAACAAACTCTATGGAAAGTACTGAAAATATATAGGCAGTAAGTCTAATAGCTTTCTTTCGCTTCCACTATTTGACATTACCTATTAGCAATCGAGCATTCTCAATGACGAATGGGACTCCACCACGGACAACACATTCGCAATGAGGTTTCTGGATTCCATCGGATGGAGTAAAGTCGAACCAGAACAACGAACCATTGAATATTCTTTGTGCACTAACTGCAGTACCATCGATTCATCCCGACTTTTCGACGAGGGATGTAATGTGGCAGAATTAAAAGAGAGGTCAAACAATTGCGATTTGTGCAATATTCTCTTTCAAGCACTTGATAAAGCCGGTATAGGACCACCAAGAACAGTCACGTTGAATCAGGATGGAGCCACAGTAAGTGTCAAGGACGGTCCGAAGCTCCTCTCGATATATGCATCACCAGGTATGAACCTTTCATTACCCAACTCCCTAAGGTCCGGCTTACTAATTACCTAAGCAGGTGCGAACATTCATGAGGGAACACAAATTGGATTACCAAATCTTCCACGGACAGCGAGCGATGAAGAATTTTCCCTTCTGAAGCAATGGATCGAAACATGCGATTCGAATCATGAGACTTGCCATCAGAATGGTAGCAGTAGCATAACTATGCCAACTCGTCTCATTGAAGTCAGCGATACAATTAGGCTGGTGAATTCAATTGAGATTGATTCATCGCGATATGTTGCTCTCAGTCACTGCTGGGGGCAAGGCAGGGATATCTCGAGATTCTGCACCTTTAATAGTAATGTTTCTCAGCTCAGGAAATCTATCGACTTTGAGCAGCTTCCTCTTACATTCCAGGACGCTATCAGAGTTGTCCGCGCGCTCGGGTTGAAGTATATCTGGATAGACTCACTCTGTATCATTCAGGACAATGAACAAGATTGGAGCAATGAAGCAGCCAAGATGGAACAGGTGTTCAGTGGCTCGTACTTCACAATTGCAGCTAGCTCGGCCAAATCTTCGAGCGAGGGATTTCTCTCGCCACGCGGATCTCGTCCATGCATTCAACTTACCACCAAAGCTATTGGGAGACTTTATGTATGCCCAAACATCGATAACTTTCATAAAGACGTCGAATTGGGGGAGCTGAATCGTCGTGGATGGGTCTTGCAGGAAAGAGTTCTTTCTCGACGCACCATCTACTTTAGTTCAACCCAGATATACTGGGAATGTGGTGCTGGAGTGCATTGTGAGACACTAGCACGTCTTCATAAGTGAGTGCAATGATCCTTGAGTGGAACATTATATGAGCAGGTGCTAACACGGAATGTAGCTCCAAGGCTGCCTTCCTAGGCGATGCAAACTTCCCTCAGTCCGCACTAGAGTACTATCGAGACGGAAGACAAGTACTTGTCCAAGACCTTTATGGGCGATATTCGGGACTAGCCTTTACGAAACCATCTGATAGGTCTGTGGCAATCCTCGGCCTACAAAAGCGTCTAGAGCGTGCTTTCCAGACACAGGCGGCATTTGGACTCTTTTCAGTCTACTTCGCACGAGGCCTACTGTGGCAACGTCGTGATGTAAAGTTCATGAAGCGCATCTCCTGGCCCCGCGGTCGTCACGTCCCAAGTTGGTCTTGGTTTTCCAAGGAGGGTTCCATTAAGTATATGAATCTTCAATTTGAGAAGATTGATTGGGCCACCAAGGAATTCAAGAACCCCTTCAAGTCAAAAGCAGCTGTTAGCTTCGACAACCAGTCTTCCGCGAAGCCGGATAGAGATCTCTCAATTTTGAGAGGTCAAGCCAGAGAATTGCGCCTCACGAAGTTAGATATGCTCGTGCGTATTACGTTTGACACAGAAGAGGAATTCGACATTGAAAATCTCCGCTGTGTAGTTATTGGCCGAGATAAGGCTAATAGCAGTATGGATGACCCGAAACAGCACGTTCTTGTTGTTCATCCGCTTGACCTACCAGAGAAGACTGCTTATGAGAGAGTTGGAGTAGCGTCCTTGAAGTTGGCACATGTGGGAAGTGAAACGCATTGGATTTCAATTCGGTAACTGGCATAATCTATATCTACTAGGTATACATCATGATTTTATCACGGAAAGCTGATACATACCAGATAATCTCATTTTATTAGAAGTAAGGAACCCACAAAAGTCAATATCATCTATTATACAACGAACTAGCGATGCCTCTTAACTTCCGCCTTTGATAGAATTGATATAATTTCTAGAGATTACTTCTTAGTTTCTTAAGATCTAGATACCCTAGCTTGCCGTAATACCTTCTCAGCTAACTTGGCGTCTTCCAATTGTCGAAGGCAAGTCTCATCTGCATCCCTCGTTGCGAAATTGTTTCCAACATCTCCATCGCTAGAAGCTTGGGCCTGTTTCTCTGGTTTAGACGAATGATTAAATTGCTAACTGATTCACATACAAGATGTTTCCCAGCGACTTCGATATTAATGTATATGACATAAATATTCCTTCGTAACGAGATTTGAAATTGCTTCTCCCCGTATTGGGCTGTTAGCTCTTCTGATAGAGCTCGGGGATGTATGTAGTCCGGATGTTCTGTCATAACAACATGTCTTGAGTCTTCTCGCACGAACTTTAAACGCGATGGAGACATCTAAAAGAAAAATATAATTCTAAAGGCATTGCTTTGTGTATATGATCGTAATGGCGTGCTGATTTCAGATGAGGCATAGGGAAATCGCTCGACAATAGTGTGGTATTGGCTGCATTTTATAAAGAAAAGTGCGGATCAGGTCCAGCGCGTGGCCATTGCATGAAAGGGTGTCATAAAATGTGCGAAAATAGGTCTCCTGATTATTTTCCAACGTAAGAATAGCGTAATATTTAGATAGATTCACCGAAAAATATTTAGAAACAGGCGGGGAGGCGGTGCATCCCAAAAATACCTACATCTCATGCATCGAATCGCCCCCCTTGGCGCAGAGCCTACCTAATTGCGTACCAAGTACCTACCCAGGCAAGGCATACTAGCATTACAAGGATTGCTCCTCTGCTGAGCTAGCTACTATGTAGGTACCTATCTTTCTAGATACCAACAGGTCTGGTGTGACAGATTTCAATTTTCTCACTTTGTAACTATCCGGTTGGAAAAGGTGTTCACCGAAAGCTGGCTGAAAAAATGGCCCGAACTTAGCCCCCTACCAGCCCCAAGGCTTTTATAATTAGGTTTCTCCTATTAACAATTATATTGGGTAGCTGTGGTAGTATTTCCGCCCCCAAGTTGCAACCTTAGTTGTTTGTTTCTCTTATAGTAAGAGAGATAAGAGCAATTGGATTTAAGTGTTCAATTCATTAAAGTAATGTCGCCAATAGACTTTCCCTAGGCTTCCTCAATCAACCTTGGGTTCCAGGTTCTGCCGATTCGGGTTTCCGTATCCCGATTACGCGCCGCCACAATGACAAACTGGGCGTCCAAAGTGGGAACCCTTCCCACTCAAAATACGAGTATCCAGTCCCATACAGAAGGCATCGGCTTAGGAGAACTCACAACACGATTCGATATTGCACCCACTCATGATGAAAATCAGTCTATTGTTTCGTGGAAAGAAGGATTTGACGGGCCTGATATATTTGTCAATGATCCGAATGGCCAACGAAGGCCTCCAAATAACAGTGACTTCAAGAAAAGGCCTTTTCAAGCCTCTGACACAGGCGAAAGTGAGGGAGAGTCTTCTGTTGTATCTGTTGACGACTTAGGCTTCAGTGCTGCCCCGGCAGAGTCCCTTCCTCAGTTTCGTGATTTTTATACTCGTTGGGAGAAAAACCAAGGTGGCTCAAAAGTGGAACTCTTCATGGACGTCGACGAAATAAGGGCTCATCTCGGGGACTCCGAAAGCTCCGAAGCCACAGTTGAACAATTGGTTGGCGTGAAGATGGAGAAGAGTTTCGAAAGGAGTAAGCAAGACAACGAGGACTATTTGCCTCGCGACGCCTTTGAAGCTATATTCGACATTGAAACAATCAAGTCACTCATCCGAGAAGCCTATGCTGAGGGGACGAAGCAGAAGTGGGAGGAAATAGTTGCGCAAATCATCCGAAACAGTCCCAGCCAAGGTTACCGGCGGATTCTAGGGGTACTGGTGCTCATGAATCGAGTTTCACGTATCTATGAGTTCATCGACGAAAGGATAACGGACTACGAATTTCCTATCAGGAGAAACTCAAGTGACAACAAAGCATTTGAAACTCGGACGGGCCTCCATAACGCTAAGTTATTTCAAAATTGGATGAGGAATGATATCGAGCTATTTTATGTTTATCAGAAAAAGCTATTTGTTCCCTTCTTCGACATCCAGGAAGGTCAACTATGTTCCTACGTCCTTGACTCCAGTGTTAGATTGCCGTGGAAGGATTTTGAGCAGAAGACCAGCGGCGGAAATGGGTTAGTCCATAGAGTCGAGATACATTCTCAGCACCACAACTTCCAATCATCAAATGTAAGGTTGCAAGAACCCATCGCTGGTTACGACCTAGCTAAACATATTCAGGATCCTGAAAAACCTCTCTACTTCGCGCTGAAGGAGATCTTCACGTTAGATAGAGACGCATATCGACAGGAACTTTGGGCTCTAGAAAAGTCAACGGCCCACGTGCAAAAAGAAAATCACCTTATCAAGCTCCTACTTACATTCCAACATGGAGATATCTGCTATCTTCTCTTTGAGTGGGCAGATGGGAATCTCGCAGATTTCTGGGAACAACCCGAAATAATGCCTATACCATCAGATCTGTGGGCAGTTGAGCAGTTTCTCGGCATTTCCAACGCGATAAAGCGTATCCATGGGTTAGCAACATGGCAAAAGCAACGAAGATCATCCCTTGGATCGGGAAACGATGACGAGCGGGAATGGGGGCGACATGGAGACATCAAGCCAAATAATATCTTATGGTTTTCAAAGTATAAGGCCAATTCCAACGAGACGCTCTATAATCATCTCGTTGTATCAGACCTTGGACTTACTCGGTATCATTCCCAAAACACAAGATCGGCAGTGCATAAGTCTCACCTGGAGGGATGCACATGGGGATACCGACCCCCTGAGATGGATATGGAACACTTCATATCTTCAAGTTATGATATATGGTCACTCGGCTGCGTCTTTCTTGAATTCTGTGTCTGGTATGTCAATGGTGGCGATTCAGTACAGATATTTGGGATAGAAAGAGAGCATGAAGACAAATCAGAAATTCGTAACATGTTTGAAGACAAATACTTTAACACCACAACCGATGAACGAGGAATTAAGCAAGCATATATTAAACCGATTGTTGAAGAGGTACGTATCAAGTTTCCCTATGTTTCAAGTAGCTAACTGGTTGCTGTCTCTAGTATCTGACCACAAAACTCCGTGAATCGGACAGATTCACGCCATTTGTCGAGCAAATGTTAACCTTAATCAAATTTAGAATGCTTGTCGTCGACCCGAAGAACCGATGGAAAATCGACCAAGTCTGTGCTGAGCTCTTCAAGATGAAGTCCGAAATCTCTATGATGGAGACTTCCTTGGATCCTACTAGTGAGCCTATGTACCATATCGGCGCGACTCTCAATGTCGCAGAGCAGGAGGTAAATAGCCCAACGACGCATGGTTGAAAACATGTACTAATCTTTACATAGATCTATAACGAAAGCCGACCTCCGGTAGATCTCGACACCTATCGGATTGATGAGTTGGTACATCATGCACAAGGCAACTCGGGAGATTCATTGGCAGAATCAGAATGCCGACCAACAATATCCATATTCTCTTCAGGTGACGACCCGGATGGGATACAGCAGAGTCAAAGCACCGTTCAAGATTCATTCACCATTGACGGAGAGAGTCGGCAATATAAAACAATACCAAGCACGTTTTCCGAGGGAACACAGACGACGTTTGATGTGTCCGATAGTCCTCTTTTAGCGACCGCCAGCCAACAAGATGCGATCTCGGAGCTGAGAAATCGATCTATAAGCCAGTTCAAACGTGGAGACGCAGAGATAATACAGTCAGAAGTATCCTACGTTACCAGAATAGAGGCTTCTGAGAGACAAATTGACCATAGTGGCGAAGGAAAATCACGGAGTCGAGACAATAGGATGAATAAATCACGGCGATTGATCATACTACGAGAAAAAGCAGGTCAATATTTTCGGAGAATTATGGTTGGATTGTGCCGACTGACCAAGATGAAGAGAAAGCCTCCAATCCCGGAGACCACATGAAGGAGGTTGTCCCTCATGACAATCCTACCCCTATTTTCCAACTCTGTGGCGGCGGACGCGACTAATTTGTGGCTTGGTTTCTCCACTTAAATACTAATATCCTTGCAATGCCACTAGCCACAGCCCCATTTAATCGTCAATCTCCAACATCCGTGACTCCCCGCGTCTGCTATCCGAGATCTTCTAGTCTTCCTTGAATCCGATGTATAATATTAATATCATTTAATATGCCTGAGGACGACTCAAATCATAACGATGTTGTTCCGCCTGGTTCTAATAAGCGACAACGGACGGCAGGGATGTATCGCCGGAAGAGGGCGGTAGCTGCGTGTCAGCAGTGTCGTATTAGGAAGACCAAGTGCGACAATGTGCGACCGGTTTGTGGATTCTGCCAAAAGAACCAGGGCCAATGCGTCTACCCGGACGGAGGTCCGAATGATTACTCAGCGTCGGTCTTCCTTCCCTCTTGTGGTAGGATAATACATATGAGGCTGATAATATGACGGTTAGATTTGATCCTGCAAGCTTGGCTATTTTGGATCGGATCAATCATGTTGTCAGTTTACTAGAAACTGGCCCCCATCCTGGTCTCGGGGATGTGCGCCAAGAGCCATCTCCTGCTTCATTACCAAGCCACATTCATGTGAACACAGCAGCTGCGGGAGCATTACAACAACCGATATGTGAAGACGATGAACTGCCTCGGTTGGATGATCCGGAATTCGCAGCCTCAACATGTAGTTGCGAAAGCATTCTACGGTGGCCCATTTTCAGAGAAATTGTCCCTGATGTTCGCCCTTTTATCTTCGAGGCCGGCGGCGGAATAGATTCCTTCGGCGAAACTCGCGGCTCGGAGTCTGGAAGGTTAGGCAGAGGAGTTCAAGAAGATGACTTCATCCCTCTGTCGAAAAAGTTCCTAGCCTACGTTCATGTCAAGAATCCTATTCTTGACCTTGCAGATTTCCGAGCGCACGTAAAGGAGGCGTCAGAAAATGGTCTGCGATGGGACAGCCAATCTTGTCTTGTGGTATGAAATCTTATCTCGCAACACATAAACTTCTACTCACTACTCAGCTTATCGCTTGTGCTCTCGCATGTCTATCATCGCCCTTCCAGCGGGATGTCGCGGCAAATGGAACACCAGATTCTAACAGGTCGTTGTCAGTGACAAGCGTCGATCAAGCAACAGCATCATCTTATTATCTCGCCGCTAAGAAACGTCTTGGATTATTAGAACCCTCAATTCTCCAAGTGCAATGTCTGTTTCTATGTGGCGTCTTCGAGATGTACTCGCTGAAGCCCCTGCGAGCTTGGACCTATTTTAATCAGGCCTCGGTAAGCTTCAGGAATTTGGTGTGGATGCGAACGCAAAGAGCAGTCGGAGACATGCTTGAGAGCCAGAGACTTGAACAGCGACTGTACTGGTCATGCATGAAATCCGAGTTGTAAGTATATTCTCGAAGACCCATCGCCAATTCCTACATGCTGTATGATTAACGACTTTTACTACGATTTGTAGAGAAATTCGGTCCGAGATACCATTGCCATCTAGTGGGATCGCGCGTTTCGATTATCCAGATTTCTTCCCAAGCCCGCCATCAGAACTTGCCTCTCCCGTGGCGCAATCGCAAAGTTTTGATGGGTTACCACCAGACATTGAACCAGAAGAGGAAAGAAGTTGGTTTTATTACCTCTCGGAGATATCGTACCGGAGAATGTTGAGTCGCGCATTTATCACTTTGAGACGCAACGGCGAGGAAGGTTGGATTCGAGACATTGAACAAACGATAAAGCAGTGTGAGGATCTTGATGAACAGATCAAGGCTTGGTAGGTTATGTTCCCTACACTAAATGGTGAACATTTACTAATGTTACAAGGTGTTCGCATATTCCACCACCCATTAACATAGACCACTGGGAAATGTCAAACAATGAACTTGCGTTCTACGTGCGAAACAGGTTACTCTCAAGCAGAGAATGGATTCGTAGACCCATGGTTTACTATCTGATTCACCAACCACCAGACGATCCATACGCTGATAGAGTTAGGCCGCTGGCGGATATGTGTCTAAGCCTGTGTGTAGACCTTCTCCTTCAGGTTGACTACCACCATCGTCATCACGGCTCTTGGTTTGTGGCGCGCACGGCAACAACACGCTCATTCATACTGCTTGCTGCCGCTCGAAGTGGGAACTTTTCAATGCCTCCTCGTTGGAAAGAGGCTGTGGATGTAGCGAGGAATATAGTACGGCACTGGTCTAGCGAAGCCCCTGATCTTCAGCGTGCCGCAATTGTCCTAGACAATATCGCAGCAGATACCGGACTATCCCTTCCGCTAGATGAATCATAGGACACTGCAGTTACTCACTTTGCTGTGGGGCAAGCGTCGTGTGAACTTCGGACGTACCTGTGAAGAACCCCACGTAACTATTGAACATTTAGTTGACGAAGGAGATTGTTAGCTAATTGATTTGGTGTTCGTTCACCCCGCGCGGAGCAGTGTGGATAATATTGTGATGCTAGCGTGCGTGACTTCTCCTTCGCGGCGGGGAGTATCGGCAACTTGTCGTAGAGGAATTCTTGAGCAGACCCACTACGTCAACGCGTTGACAGGGTACTTAGTTGAAATTGAATTAAACATCAATGAATGGCATGCCGGATTGGAGATTCTAAAGAAACCATATTAATTCAAAATTATTGTCTTGGGGTTTATGAATTCTGCATCTATCACAAATCCAACGCCGAAATGGATATCGAGGACACACTCTCTAAGCTCACCCTTGACGAGAAGATAGAGTTAATCTCAGGTAAGACTCTTGCCTTAACTTCAGTTTATAGATACTAATATGAATAGGGGCCGACTTTTGGCATACGAAAGCAATTCCACGGCTAGGCATACCATCGCTGCGTATGTCCGATGGGCCAAATGGTGTCAGAGGATCACGTCTCTTCAATGGAGTGCCGGCGGCCTGTACTCCTTGCGGTACTGGCTTGGCTGCAACGTGGGACTTGGATGTAATTCAGATCATAGGCCAAATGATGGGTACGGAAGCTGTCGCAAAGGGTGCGTCGCTACTTCTGGGTCCCACCGTTAACATCCAGAGGTCGCCCCTCGGCGGTCGTGGGTTTGAGAGCTTTAGTGAAGATCCGGTCCTCTCCGGGAAAATGGCCGCCTCTATCGTACGGGGTATTCAATCGACGGGGGTGGTGTCCGTTATCAAACACTTCGTAGGCAATGACCAGGAGGAGCAGCGCCAGAGATCGGATTCCATTATTCCGGAACGAGCATTCAGAGAAGTGTACTTGCTCCCTTTCCAGATTGCCCAGAAGGAGGCAGAACCGAAAGGCTATATGACGGCCTACAATAGAATCAATGGAATACACGTCAGCGAAAATCCTCGAATCCTCCAAGGAATATTGAGAGATGAATGGGGGTTCGACGGCGTCGTTATCAGCGATTGGTACGGCACCTATTCCGTCGCAGAGCCGATCAATGCTGGTCTCGATATTGACATGCCGGGGCCAACGCGCTGGCGGGGAGGACTTGCGAAGCTTTCTGTTAATTCTGGTAAGATATCGAAGCGTGCTCTAGATCAACGCGTGCGGGCGATCCTAAAGATGATTGACCGAGTGGCACCGCTTAAACTTGAGAAGAACACGACCGAGGGGACGGTTGATACGCCAGAAACAGCGCAGAAACTGCTAGATGTGGCATCATCCTCAATTGTACTTCTCAAGAATAAGGGAGGTATTCTTCCTTTAAATAAAGAGAAGACGACCGCAATCATTGGGCCAAATGCGAAATTCGCTGCGTATAGCGGTGGCGGCTCCGCAAGCTTGCGGCCATACTATGTTGTGACCCCCTTCGAGGGTGTTCAAAAACACGTCCAATCAGTGAAATACGCACTGGGTGCGACCGCATATAAGAAATTACCAATGCTCACGTCGATTACCAAAGTCCCTGACGGATCCCCCGGAATGGAAATGCGCATTTACGTGGAGCCCCACTCGGTGAAGGACCGGGTCCCGGTCGAGAAGTTCAACATCGACAACTCCAGCTGCTTCCTCAACGACTATAAGCACCCTAATATCCCATCCAACCTTTTCTACGTCGAAGTAGAGGGTACCATCACGCCGGATATAGACACGGAGTACTTGTTCTCCCTAACGGTCAACGGCAGCGGTCGCTTATACGTGGACGGCGAGGAAGTCGTGGATAACGAGACAACTCAACGACCAGGCGACTCGTTCTTCGGCTCCGGTACAGCTGAGGAGATTGGAAGTAAGCATCTGGTCCAAGGACAGAAGTACACCGTGCTTGTGCAATTCGGCACTGCCCCGACGTCGAAGATCGCTAAAGGAGGCGCGACGCAAATGGGCGTCGGCGGTCTGCAGATCGGCGGGTGCGCTAAGACAAATCCTGCAGCTCTCCTCAAGGAGGCTGTCGCCGTTGCGAAAAGCGTTGATCAGGTCATCCTCTGTGTAGGTCTGAACTCCGAATGGGAGTCCGAAGGCTGGGATAGGGCGAATATGGATCTCCCGCCGGGTTCCGATGCGCTTGTTGAGGCGATTGCTGCCGCGAACCCGAATGTTGTGGTTGTCAATCAGTCGGGGACGCCGGTCACGATGCCTTGGGTTGACAAGGTGCCGGCGATCGTACATGCTTGGTACGGCGGCAATGAAACGGGGAATGCGATAGCGAATGTTCTATTTGGCGTGACTAATCCGAGCGGAAAGTTACCGTTGAGTTGGCCCGTTAAGCTCGAAGATAACCCAGCGTTTATCAACACGAGGATCGATGGCGGGAAGGTGTTGTACGGCGAGGGTGTACATGTTGGGTATAGGTGGTATGAAAAGATCAAGCGGGATCCGTTATTCGCGTTCGGGTACGGACTGTCGTACGCCCAGTTCAAGTTAGAGAACCTTGTCGTCAATGACAGCCCCAAAGATGAGTCCGATGGGGCTAAGGTAACGGTGTCGGTGGATGTGACGAATACCGGGTCTCGAGAGGGTTCGGAAGTGGTTCAAGTCTATGTAGCGCATCAGGCTACGACGGTCCAGCGACCGTTAAAGGAACTAAAGGGCTTTTCGAAGGTACACTTATCGAAAGGCGAGAAGAAGTCAGTAAAGGTTGAGCTGGACAAGAAGTACGCCTCAAGCTTTTGGAGCGAAGAAACGGATTCTTGGGTTATGGAACAAGGGACTTACCACATACTAGTTGGGAACAGCAGCCAAGATATACCACTTCACGGACAGCTCGAAGTACGGAAGACACGGTTATGGAACGGACTGTAATAATATCGTCGAATTAAATAAAAAGCCTCGCTATCTATGCCAATACACAATTATTTAAGTAAAGAGCCAACTACCTATATACATAAGTCAACGAATTATGAGAACGCTAAACAAAAGAAACATTTTTAATCAAGGATCGCAACTCCCTGGGCGCTCTTCCCGATCTGTCCCCCGATAGGGAATCTTTGGATCGCCTTCGCCTTGCCTTGTCCTTCAGAAAGGTCCAAAACTTGGATCGCAGCAGTGCTCGTGCCGTTACCGGGAGACAGGACGTATAAGAAATCACCGGAGGCCTTCAAGTCGATGAATCCAGGGTCACCGCCAGCAGACAGGTCAACAGTGGAGATGATGCTAGCGTCTTTTGCACTCATTTCTAGGACACGCGGGATCAACACATCGGTCACGTAGACGCTGCCGGTGGACTTGGAGAACGCGGACCAGCAGGTGGCTTGTTGGTCTGCAATCACTTGCTTAGCGGCGACGGTAGCTTGGCCCGTTTTCGCGTCGATGGACATTACGACCGCGCCGAAGGAGGCGTCGGTTGAGAAGAGGGTGTTCGTTCCGGGGATCACTTGAGAGCCGAAGAGGACGGCAGTTCCGTTAGGCGAAACGCGAGAGTCCTTGGGGTCCGCGGCGGCGATCGAGGCACCACCGCATGTTTGCTTCTTCTGCACAGATAGTGACGAGACGAAGCCTGTCTTGTTGGCTGTTGGGTCGCCCTTGACAATGGTGTAAAGAGTGGACTCGTCCTCGGAGAATAGAGCTTGTGAGACGGTGTTCGTGGGGCCGACAGGTGGGTTAGACTGTCCTAGGTCAATAGCTCGGAGACCATCCATCGTGCCGATGCCCTTGTTGGTGAAAGGGGCACAGGTGATTCCGGCCATCGAACCAGTCGCACCGACACACACGAGCTTGTTCTTAGCCGATGCAGCGACTGTGTTAGGGAATTGACCGGGTATTTGCGCGGGCTTGCCGACTAGAGTCAACTTGGTCGGGTCCTTCTTCGAAATGGATAACATGCTAATCGAGTTGCTACCAGGGTTCACTGCGAACACGTACTATTGATGGTCAGGCACGAGTCAATCATATTAGGGTATACTAAGGGGAAACTTACACCTCCGGCTACAGTGAGCGCAGATTGACTCGCGAGTGAGTCAGGGCCTGCCGATTGGTTTGTCATGCCGCTAAGTGAGCTTAATCCTTTGCCGCCGGACGGTGTCACGGTGCCAGCACCGAGAGTACCATCAGCTTGAATGGGTAGGGCTACGACCGAGTTGGCATCGTCGTTGGTGAGGACGTATACGGCCTTTCCGGTAGCCTTGCAGGCATCATCAGGTTGTCGAATAACATGGCCGGCGATACCTTGGGCCAACGCCAAAAGGGCGAGAGTAGACTTCATGTTGAAGTAGTGTGAGAAACGAGTTGAATGTGTTGGATTGATAGTAGGTGAATCCGTAGTAGACTTCCGAAATATGACACCGCTGAAAGAGTGAAGTTGTGATACTAATGAGAGTATTGATTCTGATTATGCTGATTGACACTATTGAAGCTATCTCTATGAGGTGAGCTGACATCTTTATTATATACATTTTCCTCTTGGATAATATTGCAGCCTTCACTGCTTTGCTGAAGCCTAGATCAAAGCTCCTGTATTGAAAGCTGGAATCATACTTCTCTTTTTGGTAATCATCGTTAGAAGATCCGCATCAGCAAATTGGTTAATTTCTAACGTAAAATTTTTTGGTGACAGATCAGAAGCGTTGGCTCAAACGCCATCAGGGAGCTAGGATCATTTGAAGCTGGGCGACGATTGGCTGATCTCATCGTGATACGTCCAATAGTAGATGAAACGGGGTTTTAGGGGGCAGCGGACCCCCTGCGAAGGATCGGTCAGTGCAGCAAGAGTACCCGAGGAATAGCGTGAGATCCTAAATTTTAGTGGACCAATTTCACCCACATGGCTTTGGAATCTCACACTTCCTAATTGGGAAGAAAGATCTGTCAGGTAGACTAGGGTAGTATAACCGAATACATTTGAGCACATTGATTCAATTCCTCATAGCTATAGAACGGTGTGATATATTCCGATTCTCATCCTGAAACTGAGACTCCTGAGGTCGGTCTAACGAGTCTATGGTCTTAAAGATAGCAGTATAGTTGGAAAAGCTGAGCACCTCCGTTATCACCAACTTTGCTGTCGCTAGGAGACCATGTCCCATCATATCCATACATCTGTGCAGTGTAAGCATAGACCACCTACTTTGGCCATTTTAGGTACCTAGGTTTACCGCTGAGTCCGAGATGCTTTCGGGCTTTCCAGCAATCTCAACAACGAAACTAACCGTCTAGCCTTCTATCTTGTCAGCGACTTAGCTACTTGCTATGTAATTACCTAGTCTTTATAACCTACTGCTAGGTAGAGGTGAAGCGATGCAATAATTTTATTGAACACCAACATGCCGAGAAGAACACCCTGCACCCACTGTAGCTATTCTTAGCATGTGTAAGTGGAGCATACCTAACTCTTTGAGGCGGAGATAGCGTGGAATTAGACTGTTCGTCTTAAATTCGTCGAGCTGAACTTGGTAGGGCTAACAACCCCAGAAATTACGTCAGCACTCTATTGAATCGCTCATGGATTCCTAAAATGGACAGCTTAAATATAATGGTCCTCCCGGAACCCATATAAACGTAGATACATACCTAGGTATTGATTTGAGCGCACGGAGACACATTCTGATTCTAGGAAGCAACAGCGAAATGAAGAAGACAGAAATAGAGTCAGGTAAACCATAATCTAAAAAAAAGGGGGCGGATTGTTCAGTAGCGATTTATTGTATCCGGACATTATAAAATCCAAGGTAGAAAACGCCTTCGCCACTTATATTCAGTTGTAAATTTTAGTAAGGTTGTTGGGGCTAGGGTTAGGGTTGAGCTTCGAACGTCGAATTCGGCGCTTCCAATCAATGCCTCAACATCTGTCTCATACACGTTCATACAAGAAATTAGTAACATTCGCTGCAGCAATCAAAGGTATGTTACGAGCTAAGATAATTAAAGTTATAAAATAATTTGCTGATTATCTCTGTATTAAGAATCCATCGCAATCTACCTCTATTCCCTACTATTCATATGCCAATCTAGATAACATCTCAAACCCCTCCGATCTTTCGTCTTCCTAGTTCTGGTTCATTCTTGTCAAAGCCGCTGATCTCGCCCTGATATCCCCAACCCTACCTACTGCTCGGGTAGTCGCGCCGGTTTTGCTTTATTTTTTACCCCCCTTTGTCTTGTTCTTGGCTGCGCAATGCGTGCAATGTTCGTACTTAACGCCCGAATTCATCGAAACCAGTTTACATTCAGTGGTCCCAATCTTCTTGCAGGATAATAGATTGTCTGGATCGTTCCTCAGAGTTTTTCCGCAACGCGTACATTTGACCTCGAAGTAGTTTTGGGTACACATGGTCCTTTGTTCTTAGTGAAGGTGCTGTCGTTGTGTGTCTCTTGCGTCTGGTATATGCGAAGCAATTGAAGATTCCTGATGTTCTATTGATGAGGTTCCAATGTAGTTGCAGTTGTCTAGGTTTAGTTGAGATTGTGTAAACATGGTAGATTTAAAACTGAAATCATACTTCTATATATACCTTTTTAGGAGCAATAAAATACACCCATTGGTTGGTACTTATGTGCGAAGTAATCACCCAGTCTCGTGAAAATATTAGGGATACCATCAGGTAGGTATTCATAAAATATTGATCATAAAGATAACTAAAAACAATCGTATCTAAATGGTTTTACAAGTCATGCTGAGTCCTAAAGTATACCTAGATAGTAGGTACCTATGTAAGCTCATGGTATGGTTTCAAAAAGTATGAGTATTAAGCAATATAGGGCTACCTACCTCACCTAATAGGTATGTGGACATGAGTGTATCGATAATAGTCAGTGTAAAACTAAGATCGAATTTCTAGATTACATGACAGCCGTCGCTACGTGTCAATTTGCGTAGTATGAGGTAGTTAAGTGTACTGGGTGTATATCTTTGACGTCCAGACGCGCCGTCGTCGCGCTATAACGTGGAGACTAGACTATATAGTGTTTAGGACTACGTCCCTTAGGGATGTTAAAGAATTCATCATCATCATCATCGGTGTATATCTTTACAGCTACAGGCCTAATAGGTCTCTTGCTTGATGCCCATGCTTGAGAATACTTCATGGACTGGAATGAAATCCATGAACATATGCTTCCGATATTGACTATCATTCATTTTCTTCCACTAAATCCTGAACGGACACCAAAGGGCCTCCTGGCGGCCATCCTTGGATTCTATGGCACACCGTAAGATAGGAATTCACCTTTTGAAGAATGTTTTACCTAGATTACAAGAGGTGTTTAGGCTATTTTTGTTGACCCTTCCATGAAGATCCCGTGAGATAGCCACAGTAGCCATTTCAAAGTTTTACTTCGTTACTGAAAGGTATGGCCAAGGATAGTGTTAGTGTTCAAATTCTGACACTTCTTGTGCTGCTTTCAATATTAGGATTTCTCTTACAGAGAATCATTTAAACCGAAGCCATTGTCCATAACAGCCTTAGAAACTAGGTGTGCTGGAGTCACGACAATCAAAAATTAAGAATAACCCGCTAATTATATTCAAAATCCATAAGAATCTACCTAGAATGTATATCTAAGGAATGATAATGTCTCGAAAGCCTTGGACCTTCAGAGCTCCAGATTCTCATAACTTCCATATCTCCAACTATCCCGTTCCGAAGGTCTTACTATTTTCCAGTGCTATTGCTTCCTGTTTGGTCCCCACTCGGTGTCTTGTATTTGTCTGAGCACGTCGTGCACATTTCATATCTAACGTTTGTAGTCTTCTTGATAGACGTGCACTCGGGGGTGCTTATCTTGCTGCAGAAGTCTAGCTCGGCTGGGAGAGTTCTGATAGTGTCCTTGCAGCTAGCGCATTTGACCTCACAATCGCTTTGGGTGCACATGATGCCGTGGTACCTGGTCAAGGCGTTTTTGCGAAGTATTTCTCTAGTGTTTAGTGTATGCCGCTCAAGTACTTGAAGTATTCGATGGTAGTTTTTATAAAGTTTAAGTTGTCTAAATGTTGTTGAGAATATGTGTGCATGCTAGATATAATACCTATCAATGGCTTCAGTGTTTCGCTTGCAGTTATTTAAACATTCTCTTTTCCAATAGCTACCCACTAATGACTGGCTCTGGCACTGACTTCATATCTACTATCAGGCACTCGTTAGATATTAATTACAGCGATACTCGACCTCGACCTCGACTTCGCCTTAATGATTATACATGTCGTGGTGATTAAGCTTAAGTTGATAGCGAACTATCGAAATTCGCGTGCGTCGAGTCATGGAAAGAATACACATACCTTGAATGCTTATCTTGTATTCACAGAATTTAGGGAAAGACAAGGATATTGAGAAGGATGCATTGATAGTGACCAGCGTAGCATCAAGACCTAGCTCTCAGATTGCACGGTGGCTGTTGTTATGCGTAGGTACCTACTCATAGCATGAGGTGGCTATTATTTGGAAGATTGGAAGAGGTAGGTCTAAGTTCCCCACGTAACGTCTTTCTACAATTCATATAATGCGCCATATTGGCGTCTATATAAGCTAGAAATTTCTTAGTAGCCGACGCCACCAGGGCTGGTGTACCCCTATTTCGCCCTCCGCTATCTCCTTTGCCTCTTCTAAGTCGCGCCTTCTTCCTGATTGCAGATCTATCTCACGTTTGTCCCATATGACGGTTTTAAATGCAAGCTTATATCCGAAATATATGATGAAGAATAGTGGTAGAAGGATATAGGCATCAACAAATCCCCCAGCATCCCAGGGGGAAAAGTTAGCCCAGCCTTGGACCAGTGCTAAAAACACGTTCGCTGATAGTCCAAAATATGCATTCCAAGGGTATCCAAAAGAGACGTATGGAAGATCCTCAACTTGATACCCTTGCGCAGCCCAAGCTTGGCGGAAGCGAATATGGGTAAGGGAAATTGATCCCCAAACCAGAAAAGTCGAAACGCCACTCAAGTTGACAATATAACTGTAAGCTTTGGAAGCTCCCGTAGAAACATTCATCATAGATATAGCGCCGAAGGCATTTGCTAGGGTGATGGCAGGGATTGGGACTCCTCGCTTATCCGTCCACCCAAGAAAGGATGGAGCCATTCTTTGCTGGGCCATAAACAAGATTGTTCTAGATGATATATAAATCGAGCTGTTAATAGCAGAGATGCATGTGACCAGGATGAAGGCATTGATGAGATGCACACCACCTTGCCATCCTGCGTTTTGAATTGCGACCGTCATGGGACTTAACAGAGCGCGACTGGTGCCATTGACGAGTTGATCGTCATTTGCCGGGCAAGTGAGGCCAAAGAAAAAGGCAGCGCCCATGTAGACGAAGATGATACGCCAAAAAACCTGACGAATCGCTAAGGGCACGGCCACACCGGGGTTCTTCGTTTCCGTAGCAGCAACGGCCACGGACTCGCATCCTGCGTAAAATGTAGAACAGAAAACGAAGACTTTAGCGACGCCTCGAAACCCCTTAACAAAAGGACCTGGGTCATGCCAATACCTAAAGCCTATGGCACCAGTCCCCTGAATCCCACCCGATACATAGCTGGAAATTGTTAGTATATCGGTTGTGAGAATTTTATATAGCAGGAAGGAATCAACACCCACACAATAGAGAATATGTAGAATGCAACCAAGCCTACAAGCTTCAGAAGGGCCAGCCAGAATTCGGCTTCTCCAAATGTGCTAACACCGCAGAATTGGAAGACCAAGAACGCCGTCTAGGGGTTGTCAGTGTGGCTTCTTAGTCAACCAATAAAGAATATTACGAACCCATAGGAGGAGAAAGTATCCCCAGACAGGGACCTTATCGCTCCAAAATACGAGAATACTTGTGGTGGCGTTGTACTCATTAGCGAGGACCGCGAACCAGATGATGAAGTAGTTCCACCCCACAGCAACGCCGAAAGCGGGATCAACCATGCGGGATGCAAGTTGAGTAAACGCGCCTCCTGAAGGGTAAAGAGTGGTCAGCTCCCCAAGACTCTGCATAATACTATTGTCCATACATAAATTAGTAAATGTACTTGGTACTTTCGTAGAGGCGGTTAGATGCTACCTAAAAGCAATTATGCCTATGACACCAAAGCCAATTAATAACGAGGCCGGGCCACCGCTGGATAAAGCACCTCCACTCCCGACTAACAGCCCGGGTCCTATGATTCCGGCTAAAGCCATCATGCTTAGATGGCGGGTCTTTAATCCGCGCTTGACCCCCGATTCAGGGTCGATAGAGCGGAAGTCATCTTGGTCGGCATCTTCGTCTGGTTGCGCGATTGGCCGGTCGGCGTCAGAGCTTTTGGGGCTGTACATCGCGCAGAATTGGGCTTACTCGACGCGCCCACCGCTAGAATAAGCAAGGCAATGGCGGTTAGCAGTCCTTTTCTCACCGAAATATGCAGGGAGAACTGTCGACAAATAGAATAGTTTTGAACTAAATGCGAAGAATGAGAGTGATTAACATCGCGTTGTTAATTTTTAACACGAGTTTCGATGGAATCGTCACTTTTTTAAACTCTCACAGCACAGAAATTTCGGTGACGGATCGTTCACACGATTAAGGAAATTCTAAAATTGCGTGATCGAGGACCCGCGCCGCGACATCAGCGCCAAGGTATCCCGGCAGCTAGCCTCAATTGGGCTTAGGATCACCGTACCCCTTCCCCTTTGCCATAGTTAGCATCACTACTGAGCATTTAACATGAACGATTAAATATTCATACAGTATATTTAGTCTGAGGATACCAGACAAAATTCAGGGACAGCACAGCGCAGATTCTGCCTTGTAAGTAGGTAGGACCGCCATCTCGGCCCGCATAATGGATGGTAGAAGGGACATGCAAAGGGACTCACCTCCAAATCGTTCTGCGAATCGTGTATGAGAAATCATCTGCACAGTTATTAAAGTCGTCACAGCCTACTTATAAGAAAGCTTCGGAGATAATTACAATATGACAGGTCACTGCTTATTGGCAACAATGGAGAGCCCAAACGAATGAGAATTCAACTACTCGATGGCTATCGTCTGCCGTCCGACGGCTGACCTGCATTATGTTCTTGTGTATGGTGATGGTCATAGCTAAATTTTAGCCATTAGGGTAGGTATTCTCAATGTATCCCTTCGGGAAAAGAGGTTCTTCTACTTCCAAACCCCTTCAGCATTTGAAGTCCGCAATTGCTCAATTCCGATCGAACGATCACAGATTGCCTCAACATCGTTTTAGGTACTTGATACTCTCTCGCTATGGCTAGACTGGGTCGGCCACAACGAGTTCGAAATCGCATAATTAGACCTATTAAGGATGCTATCGTTAGATTCAAACCGAAGCTAATATTAGGCGTTATCTCGTCTTATTCAGACAAACCGCGAGCAGAAACAATTTACAGCACCAGGGGAGAGTATGGCAGTTGCATCTCTCTCACTTCTACCACCAACAAACCATGGCCCGGGTCATGCTCTAGCATTAGAGCAGAATGGGGCAGCGAGTATCACTGTTCCAGAACCACTTCTATCTCTATGGTAGAATTACCTACCGATGGTCATTCTCCTCCATTGGAAATCACGCCTGCTATCTATATGCCTACAACTCCACAAGAATTAAGTGCGATACCACAAGAAGGTGCCCAAACAGTCGCACAGATTGAAAGCTATCATACGAGTACTATCACCCACTCTATGCGATCAAACCCTCTCTGGTATTGCCAGAGAGCCCCGATATGGAATTCAGCTGTGAAGAAATGGGCGGAACACAACCATGATGATTATGAACGGATGAAGAAATCCCTCGATACTAATTCAAGCAATTTTCTCCAATTCGAGCCAGCGGCAGGGGACAACAAGGAATCAGTAGCCAGAATCAAGCGCTGGCTTCCGGTTCTTTCTGGGGTTAGAAGCATAGCGATGTCTTTTGCGGACCTTGATCCCTACAAAATTGCTCCCGTCGTTTGCTCTTCGATCTTCTCCGGTATTGATGTAAGTCTCAGGTTCCCTCTCCTTAACATACCTAGTTAATTTGCAAAAAAGATCCTTCTCAACACCATGCATCCGGAGGACCGAGATAAGATATTGAACATCCTTTTCGAATCCGGAAATACTATCAATGAAGGTATATCGTTTGAAACAAATTTCTCGAAAAGGACTCATCCTAGCATCGAAACTAATATCAAAACAATGGAGTCCGACCTATCCGAGCAATATCTTCAAGTACTAATGCTTGTATCCGATATCAAACGACAATGCTCGGAAACACAGCAGGAATTTACGTCATCACGACAGAAATGGGAAGATTGGATCATAGTAAGAGGTTAGTAGAATGGAATACTAGGTACACTATGGTTATATGAGAAAACACGTGGCTAAAAGCTCTTAAATGTAGGCCGTAACTTGTGGCGCCAGTTAACAAACAAGATTCTGTCTTGGGAATCTGAAGTTAAAGAGATAAATAGAAAAAGGTCAAGATGGTCGAGTTGGAGAAAAGTGTGCGAGGAAAAACTCTCTAGAGACGATCATATTAGGAAGGTATTGGACTGGATCGAAACTGTCGATGACCCTCAACCTACACTGAAGACAATTGGAAGGAGGGTTATGCCGGATAATAGATATCAAGATGCCGGTAAGTGGTTTCTGGATGGACATGAGTTTACATCATGGCGCAATACCTTTCAGAACCAGGGGCGGCACAACAATAATAAGAGAGTATTGTGGGTCAAAGGATCATACGGCACTGGAAAGACAACACTACTGTACGTTGAGGCCATTTTTTCAGGGATTTTTGTCTAACTATGTTTAGTTATCACGCATACACTGCATTGGAGAATTTACCAGAGTTCCACCTTGGGAGTAGAAACTGGCGCGTCGTGCAGTATTTTTGCGATGCTACAAATCCGACAAAATCACGACCGACTATCGAAACGATAGTTCGCTCATTAGCCTGTCGACTGTCCCTGCAATCCGACTTGTCATTATCGACAGTCGCAGACTCTTACTATAACAAGTACACTAGCAGTCGAAGCAAGGACAAAGCTATGGACAGCAACGATTGGCTTGGCCTTTTCCATGAACTTTTAGAGGAGGGTTCGAAACCAGTAGAAGGCTTAGAACAACAAAAGTTCGTGTTTTTAATTGATGCCCTGGATGAATGCGAGGGGACGCAAGCTCATCGGTTCCTTGACCTCATGAGAAAAGTTATGGAGGACCGGCCGAACGTCTATTTGCTATGTTCTTCACATCAGCAGGTATCTGTAGGCAGGTACTTCAATAAGGAGATATTAAAGGTCTTGCATGTCAGAAAGGCGTTGACGAAATATGATATGAGGGCCTTTATTTCTGGCGAACTGGAATCCAGGAAAGCATCTTGCAAGGATAGCATCTTCTGTAAGCCCCTCTTATCACAGCTTCATGAACATTCAAAGCTCATAAATCTCATCATAGACCAGTCTGGATACGAAAACTTACTCGGTCGGCTTCAATTGACCTTAATTAGATATGCGTGTGGAATGTGAGTCTTCTCGCCATTAAATATGGGTCTCCACTTTGCTGATACTGTAAGGTTCCGGTGGGTTCAAATCTGGTTAGACGTCTTTCTCCCCCCTTACGACGATTTAAATACTATCCGACGACCCGAAGATGCGGAAGAACATTTCGCGAACTTGAAGAGTGACGCTGAAAACAGCAAGAGACAAAAAAGCCCAGCGGATGTACTGCTTGAATCTGGCTACCAACGTCTCTGGGATCTGAATAGCCTCTCTTCAAATTACTATCATGAGTTGCGGGTTCGTTTATTCCGCCTAGTTCTTGCGTCTATCAGACCACTTAAACTAGCGGATCTTCGAGAAGCACTTCGTATCAATGACGACAAATATGATGAATCTCTATCTATAAACGAGGTCAGAAGACTGTACCTGAACTTCCTTTATACTGATGATCATGGTCTACTTTTGTTCGTCCATGATTCCGCGAGGAGATTCATATTACATATGGCACTCAAGCAGGAAAGTTGTTCAGCAACTACGAGCGTGAAACAGTTTTCAATGCGACAGAATCATCTAAGCATAGCAAGGCTGTATATCAATGTCATGAAAGATTCGAATCACCCTTTCTGGAAAAGTATGCATTTGGACCTATCAAAATGGAACGATATCACACCAGATTACTTGAACCAAAACCTCGAGATGTGGAAGCATCCAAGTCCGAAAGATATGACGGACGACGGGGTATTGCCCTGGTTCCATATTTACTTAGCCCGGTACGGATTGACGCACTGCTCGAGAGCTGCCGAGAAGCATTCTGTGTTCGATCCTCTCTGGACCGAAATACTTGATCTTATTTTGCTGTCCCCAAATTCCGCATTAAGCTTCACACTGATCGCTGAGTTATCCCATCTGAACTTCATCTCATTTTCTCTAAAGGAAACTCAGAATAAAGATCAAGTTCACGGTGTGGGTCAATGCAAAAAGCAATTCGAATTGTTATATTCGCATGCCCTAGCTCATCTAGACCTCGTGAACAAAAATGACGTGTTGCAAATCCTGAAAGGGTTTTCCTCTATGACACATTCGATCAACGACCCAAGGAGCGCACGTCAACAACTCTTCTTCAAGCATACTACACAAATTGGATACAATTTCTGGTCTTCGCAAAGTAGTGCTGAGCATAGGTATAGCCAGGGGGCAACAACTTTGCAGATCGCATGCATGAAACGCAACCCTGCTGCTGTAAACGTATTCCTTCAAGCCGTTGACCATCAATTGAACTCTATCGTTGACGAAGAATTCCTCACATACAATGGGCGCTACGGAGCTCCAATTTCTATTATTCTCTCACGTCCCCGGGCGGAGCATAGGAGGGTATATGAGATTGTGTTCTTGCTTCTTAAGTTTGAAACGAAATGGCGCAGTATGATAGATGGAGGTGCTCATCGAAATCCCAAGAGTTTACCATCTATAAGCAAGCAATGGAGCATTATAGGTGGAAGGTACTCCCAACCTGCATTTCTCTCTGCAGTAAGGGCACTCGAGGAAAATGAGATCTGTAACCTTCTCAGAATCTCGCAACCTCATGATATCGATATTCGAGATGAGGATGGCAATACTATCCTACACATGGCTGCCATCAACGGCTACCTCACCCTTTTTAGGCTACTAGTGGAGGAATACGGCGCTCATATCGACGCCCAGAATTACAAAGGACTCACCCCCTACTTCTTTGCTTCATGTCACGAGCGGAAGGAATTGATGGCTTATATGGATTCCTACAAGGAATACCGGATCCCATGGATGAAGTTTAGCCTGAAGATCTGCAAAAGGCGTAGACTTGAATTTATTGATTTAGGGTTTCGTCATTTGGGTACCTTTTTGCCGGAAAATGAGGAGCGCGAGGAATATTTCGAGACGATTTTTGGACAAGGGAAGAGGTACTAGCTCTGGTCTGCGCCCCTTTCCTCATTCCCCTATACCCACTTAGATGATTTGACTGGTTTTTTTTTATCTCAGAGTAGACTTATGTCTCAAATATCTAATCTAGATAGACTACTTTACATTGTCGAACTTCCCCCAGATCCTACGGATGCCTTCCAATTATCCTCTATCGCGCGCCAGTACTGATCTGGGTGCATCCTCATGTGACCGACATGGGGAGAATTATCAAACATTTCCATAATTGTTGTGTAGCCTTTGCTCTTCGCAACCGCCGCTTGCGCCTCGACATCTTCCCACCAAATGAGGTCGTCGGTCTTCGAATACATGTATAACCTATGAGCTCTTGGCGTCGCCGTGCTGTGGTCAAGGAAAGCCCTACAGCTGGCGACTCCGGAGGCCTCCCGCCCAACAGCCCTCTCCAGTAAGTGCACCGCGTACAAGACCGCCCACCATAGTTTCTGAGTCACTACGAACGGCCACGGAAACCATTTTGCTGTCCCCAACGCGACTGCTCTAGACCATCGTCCTACTTCGGTAGAGAACACGATACTACCCGGTGTGGAGTCTGATACACATAAGTAGTGCGGAAGCGCTTTATCTTCCCCATGTCGGTGCTGGAAGGCGTGCAAAGTCGCAGCCGCGTATATGCCTCCTGTATTTGACATCGCGTGCAAAATAATTCTCTTATCCAATGAGTCTTCAGGGGTCGGGAACACTGCGTCAACGAGCGGCAGCATGGCCCCTACTCGTCGATCATGGGATTGATATATGGCTTGCCAGGTCGACGATATCACCATTAGTATCCGAGCCTTGGGGAACAATTTGTGGTAGCCATCCGCGTATTTAGCAACATTCTTAGGAGTGCCATCGCCCCAGCCGAAAACAATGATAGTGGTTGGTTGCTGAATGGTCGACTTTTCAGGGGTCTCGGACGAACCGGAGTCTTCGTTACGGATGAAGATCCGCTCGGAAATTGGCGCGAATCCCGGTACGGGAGGAACTTTAACGGCCATGTTTGTCAAGAATGTAGTGCATACAAGTACAGCTGGAATAACGGAACATGAATAGGCTTATTATCTCATGAATTTATGAATTTCTTCATATTATAAAAGAAAAAGAAGACAAGAACGAAGTAGAAGATAGGCCTGGGGTTAAAAATTGCTGATACCTAATGGCAGACTGCCAGGGTTTACGCGCTAGGATCCATTGGCTGCCGTCCAATTAACGCGATAAAACTGGCAGAGATGAACGGACACGACGGAGCGCGATAATTGTTCTGGGCATAGAGCCGAGGTAAGTGGAGCTAGCGACGATTTCTAAGTAATCAAAAACTCGAGCCCAACACTTTTAGACGAGAATTGCGTTTATGTTGGGGATAGAGACTTGTTCGTTGATAAATGTTCATATTCTTTACCTACGTAGGTAGCCGTGTATCCCATCCTCGCGCATGGGATACACAACGGAATCATCGTGGAAAGTAGCATTAACGCGTATACCTAGTCTGAAATCAAAATTGTCAGGCAGCTGTTGTGGCGATGGAGTCGTAGAATGCGCACGTACGAGCACCTAGTACCTGTTCTACGAGACGTTATACAAACAGTAAACGAATGAACCACAACTACAAGATTGTAAGTTACAATTGTTTCTTAGCTATCATCAAAGGCACATCTTCGTTTCGTCGCACAATTAAGGCAAGCAAAAAATGTTCTGTCAATCGGTTTATTATAATAGGGGTACTCATTGGACCCCTTTCCCTTGCCCGTAAACTCCGGACTCTTGCATATTAACAAATCTAACGTAAATCCTCCCGAATCTCATGGTGTAGATGAGCGCCGAACCAGACATGGCCGCGGAGGCGAAGGTCTGTCCAAGTGAAACGGACTGATTCTACCCCCTTCTAGCTCGATGTCGTCGTCGCGTTCGGTTTCTATCGCGGTAAGCCTTTGGATACTATCAAAAGGGCAAATCTTGAACTGATCAGGATCTCCGCTGCTCCACTTGCGCATATCTCGACTGTATCTGGCATTGTAGAGTGTGGGGACTCTGGTATCACTCGAGCTAGCCACGGTTTCAATGCCGTTAAATGTTGTTGTCTCATCCGCGGCAGCGGCACAGGCCTTCGTAGCATATGCCTTTGAGCAATACGACACGCGATTGTCGGCGCGGACGATCTTTGCGATAAGATCTGTTATGTTCATTTCGATATAGAGCTTGAGGAGATAGACAAATGGGTGGAACTGGAAATATATCTGCCCAAGAGACATGACTCCTATTAAGATAATCTATACTTTTGTTAGAGGCTACTTCGAGTGACGTCACAAATGTTTTGGATTATCATCTGGAGGAAACTTACATCTAAAGATAGAGAAAAGGTGAGCATTATGATGTTAAAGATGAAAAGAGGCATGTATTTGGTGAGACCGTTGCTGATGAGGTCCTTTCGTACGACGTAGATGAAGTAGACGTTAAGGCTACCATCAATTATGCAGAAGATTCCTTTCTCGATCCGGTCCCATACATCGTTTATTGCGATGTATGTCTCGTTGATCTGTAGTCGTGCTGGGATCCAAATAAGATATACGGAAAGGTTTATCAGACCAAATACAATCCCTATGCCCCATTTCAGCCTCAACATTCTCCTTTGATCCGGAACTAAGAGGGCAATTCGGTTGATGATGATTTGTATTAAGCATTGAGTTTGGAAAACCCATAACGTAACAAGGAGAAAGAAGAATTGGAAGCTATAAGGGTCCCTAAGTCAGTCATGCCAACTTCAATGTCCCAAACTGGGTAAGAATTCAACCTACGAAGGCGGTATCGTTCCCCAAAGGTAGAGCCAAGCTATTATTCCCATAGCAATACAGACCGACCATTCGATCCATATCATGACAACATAAGCGTTGGGTTTATTTTTCTTGGCGCATATTGATCTCGTTTGTAGGACCCCCTTGGCGAAGGAGAATATACCGGTTAAGATAGAGATGCCGGCAACAATAGAGCTCAGGTTCATCTCAAGCTTGTTAGGCCTTACAGCGACGAACCATGGCGGTTCAAAGACTCCACCCATGATGATAGATGTCCTCGGGACCGAATTCGGTATGAGGAAAATTTTTGTTTAGGATACGGGAGTTGAATCCGGAGAAACGAAAAAAAGGATCGTACGATTTGATATTAAAAGAAATCTATAGAATTCTGCATACCGTAGCCCTATCTTCCCCAGATAATATCTCGAACTACTAGGCTCGTTGCTTTTCCCCGTAGTTCGTACTAGTGGTCATGTTCCATCTTTGCGTAAGAACAGTTCATTGGATTTCTTACGCAAAAAGAACAATTCGAAACCCACATTTAGGGTGTGGCCGTTGCTCACATACAAGCACCATCCCGGCCGACAGCTATGATGATGATGAAAACATGTGCTTCAATTGACTAGTTCGAACTCTATCACGGCAGATATAGTTCCACATAACTTCCGCTCGTCCTATTCAGCACACATTTGCTCTCTTATGTCCGGCCAGACTAGCCATCAATCTTACTGCCTTAAAACGGAGAACGAATCATAGGGTCAAGTAGATTCATTCTCCCCGCAAATCCCGCAAATCCCCATGTGCCCGCATATGGAGACAAGCGGGTAGGATCTCCGCGAAGATCTATTAGTCCCACCCGACTAAATCCCATTCTACAAGGACCATTTACAGATTACTGGCCCTTTTCATCAGTGACTGCTAGACAGGTATGAATTGATATTGGGGCTTCCCTTCGTTGGTATCGGAATTAGTCTAGCTGGTAGCATTGGTTTGATTAAGTACTAGGTAGGTACGTACCTCCCTGAATAGGCTCCCAGAATGAAGTTGTGAGTTTCCCACGTATATGGAAAGTATCTACCAACTCAGTACTGGTAGGTATAGAACGATTCATAAGGAAATATTACTAGGTAAGTATCCCACGCTAGATCCAATGCCTTGGTATTTGTTGTATATCTCCTAAGATACCACGAGAAATTGGCAATACGAGGAAGTCTCGTATAAAATCTAGATTGCTATTATCGTATGTTTTATACCAGCTGCACTCATTCTTTGATTTTCTATCCCATTATTTCATGTGTCTTGGCATCTCGTTTCGCCATCGAAGTTCTATTTAGTGTAAGTTAACATGACAGATAGGTATGTATATATTACTACACTGTGGTCTGACTTTTTCCTTAGGGTGAATGTGGGGCAGTGTCATGAGCATGAGTGAAATCAAGATGAAGTAATGGCTAGAGGTAACGGACCCAGTTCCCCGGATGACCTAGAACAAAATCAATCCCCCTTGCCAGATTTTCCTTTTCTCCGTCTTCCCCATGTCCAATGTGCCCTTGGATTTTCAGCTAGGATCCTCATCGCCTTTGCATCACCGGCGTTTTTACCAGACTCCCTCTCCACCGCCTCCACTGCGGCGAGCGCATACCTCCGCGCCTTGTCTTCCTCCCCAAAAAGGGCAAAGTTTAGAGCTGCTCGTGTGTACACCTCTCCAAGATACACGTCCAATCTCTCTTTCTCATACAGCTCAACTAGTTCTGCCCCTGTCTCTGCGGTTACGATCGTCTCGTTGAAATTCTCAAGGGCAGCCTCTAACTCCTCAATTTTGTGAATCCTTGCATCTGATGCTGCGGCTTCACTGTCGCTCATACTGCAGTGCGAACAAGAACATTCGAAACCCCATCTTCTCAAACGGGAACGACGTTCTTCGCGCGAGATCATTAGGTCGATGTAGCTAATGCTTAGCTCCTCGCCTGGCAAGATATCACGGGCCGCAACTGTCGTATGAGTCATGTTAGTGATGCGGTAGTGGATACTGCACGATTAAGTTTTGGGTTAGCTGAATTCCTCTACCAATATATAATGTTAGAGTCTGTGCTTACTTGGGCCTGCAGTCATGATTAAACCGTGATATCTTCGGGTAACATGCCAAGTGGCCACCGGACTCGTTCGCCCCGTCGATATACAGCTGAAAGCAGTTCGTCTCAATCTTATCGTAGATATCTCTACCCATCTGCCCCATAAATAATTCTTTTCCCTTTCTAGGAAGCTTCTCCAGAGCTAGGTTGTATAGTATGTCCATGGTAGTTCGTTCCGTTTCCACATGGGGAGAAATTTGCACCATTAATGTAGGTGGCTCGACTAGAATGACATCCCCTTTACGTATTTTTCTATCAGCCACGACGCCAATTCCTTTCCCTGGAACGTGTTCTGCGTGAAAAGGCGGAGAAGCCGCTGAAGGACCTGGCAATGTTGGGAATTTGCTAACAATGTGTGCGTTCCTTTCAGTCGTGAGAATAACACTACCATCTCCTAGTTTCCGGTTCGAGAAGACACACGTGCCATTCACGCAGTTGTCCGGCCCGTCCCAAGAAGATTCCGGTGATATAGAGCGGTGAACCCGTTCACGTTCTAACGGCCCATCCGACCTGGAATCTCGCGCCAGATCCGGGCTAGCACATACTCCTTCCTCAGATCTTAGCAAAGGACTAGGTAAACATATTTCTGATGGTGTGGCTGATCCTGTGGCTGTCCCAACAAGGACTAGGAAGCCACAGAGATTGATAGAGCGCATGGTAAGGTCGATACTACGCAGCAGGACAATTACAAGCGGTAATGTATCTGAACCTTTCGCAAGAATTGTATTTTAATACTTCATAAACAATTTTAATTGAAAAACGCTGGCAATGGAAGACGTGTTCATATCGGGTCGGAAAAAAAAGTCGTGATCGTCCAAAATATTGCCGAGTTGTTGGATGTATTCGGTTTACCCGGTTTGAACGGAAATCTGGGCATTGGCATATACGATATAAAATTGATCACAACTAAAGACACACTGAGTAAATATGTTGGAATCATTTCCCGTTCATCTCTAAGTGTCTGGTGTAGATTTAGTGTAGTGCCATCGGGGCAAGCCTTCGTGGATATTATAGTTTGAGGAGTCGTAACGTGTAAACTTCAAGATAAAATGCCATATAGGCCGCCACTATAGTAGGTAACCGTGGTACCCGGAACTCGAAGATCGATTACACTTCTATGTAGGTTCTATGTGGCTTGATTAATCGTAACTCTAATTAAGAGTTAATCAAATAACTATTATTTCCGTGGACGGTTCATCCGACCATGACTTCTCCATTGCCCTTATGCGGCCGACTCTCTTGTATATCAGCTGCGATGACTCGTTTCTAACAGGGAGCAGCGCAATACCATAGACTTGAGGCCACGGAAACCCTATTTTTCGCGCAGGCTAAACAGTAAACAGATTCACAGACTTCATCTAACACGTCGAAAGCTATCCAGCCAGCCCTTCTCTCACTGCCGTTCACACTTCCGAAGAGAGCAAGTCCAGCTGGGTCTCCGGTGGATCCATAGCCATGCTCAACGAGCTCAGTACGAAGTTTGCGCAGCTTTCCGATTATTCGTAGTATTCCACTTTCTACTTGGCCAAATTTATCATTTCCGGAAAGTGTCATAGAGATGGTTTTGATCGTGACAAGACTTTCTATCTTGTCATGTGGCGGATACCAACTCCAACTTACGGCACCTATGACGGACGCCCAGGACCAAGAGGGGGCCGTGTATTGAGCAGGCCTGGTAGATGTTTTTGTCACCTCCTTATCTGTGTGAGGCGTATCGACAACCCATAAGAAGCTAATAATCCCATGCGACTCGAAGCAGCCAGCACCGTATGCGCCCGGACCAAACCTTGCGAAAATCCGGGCTATTCCAGAAATCGCGGGGAGGACGTCTGTCTGCTTGGTAAGACAACGTCGACTGTATAGTTTAACGAGACGGACCCAGTCCGCCACCACAAGAAGTCTTTGTTCTTCCGTTAGGTTTGTGTTGTGTTGAGAGGCATCCGGGAACTTGCGACCATAACTATCCGTGTCAAAAACACGCCTATGCCCAGATATACCGAACGAATCCTTCCAGGGATAACTCAAAGACGCTCGAAGGGTCCGACATTCCCATATTACTGTGACCTTGAAGAAATGTGCAATTCTAGGTGAAAGCTCGCGTTCTTGTAATGTCCAACCCCGAGTCTGTAGTACATCACTCTCTGGCGTTCCAGTCCCTAGCGGTGACCAGCTGAACACACGATAGCCTTTTTCCTCCCTGTTACCTATAATTGGGATGTCTATATAAGGCCAGATGGACTCTTGCCCATCGTCATGTATGCAACAGCCCTGAGTTCCATCTGATGAGGCAGACGCGGCGAGGGTAACATATGCATTTGAATACACGTCAGCCATCTGAGCTGCCTCAGTTTCCCAATCCTCTCTTGAGTTCTGCAGAATGCAGAGTGAATCAATCCATACAAATGGAACCTGAAGCTTTCGTACCATTATGATAGCATCTACAAATGTCTTCGTTAGTTCTATCAGATTAATTTCTTCTATATGATCTCTCAATGTCTCCTTGAAGGTCTGAGCACAAGGGGGCATATTGAGACCCCAGCAATGGCTTAAGGCAATGTACCGGCGATCGCTCAAATTCAATTCTGATGTGGTGACCAGGCGAACATTCTCATCTCCTTCAGAACCAACTTCCACGAGTCTTGTTGGTAAAAATGTTTCATCCGCGCGGGGGCAACCCGGATGATTTCGGTGACACATCCGGGGCCACTCCTTTAACATAGCAACAGAAGCATCGTGAACATCTGCCGTGCTATCACCCCAAGGATCTCTCCAATCGCGAGGAATCTCAATCGCCCTAAGTATACCAGATGCTCTAAGCAAGTGGCCGACCCAAATCCATCGTTCGCCCGACGACCCCACCACTCCCCCTATCGAAATCTCTCCCTCTGGATATATCGGTGTATTATCATCATCGACAAGACCAGATTCTCTACATTGCCTGGACAATGAGTTTAATATAAGTTGACAGAGAGGACAGCCCTTCAATGAAGTGTTACGAACCTATACCTAGATACTTAGGTACACGGGGTGCTTCGTGGGTTTCCTTGTTTGTTAGCAGTACTCGTAGAGATCAGATCAAAGTTAAGTCTGTTCGTAAGAGAGGCTTGGAGTCCTCTCCCTATTAGTTCGATGCGGTTGAAGTAATAGACTTAGATTGATAGCTAAAGAGCTGAATGAATGACTAGATACATAGGAGCCTGCCATGTTTATATAGATATCCTTCTCTTGTGGGTTGGTCCCCTTCCTTATGCTGGATCGTTTGAATCGCTATTTGAAATGGCGATTTGAGCGATCCTTAAATCGCTTGAATCGTTGTTTGTGACCGCGATTCGAGCGATTTAGTCACGTGATATTCGGGTGATGATTTTATCCGTGTGGTTTCTTAGGTGGGTTGTGACATGAAGATTCAATCAACTCTACACAACTGGGTTGATGTGGATACCGAGTCATATTGTATGCCGTCTTCTCTGCTGCCTCGCTGAAGGCAGTCCCCCGAAGGGAAATACAGTACGAGCAAAGATCCATCCTCCTACTGCCTCTCATATCCAGCTTCCCACAAAGCTAGTTGGTGACCATCTATGTTTAGCTGGAGATGTTGAGGTTCAAAATAGGTCTAGCGTCCAGGAGGAATGTAACTGCATAAAGTGCGGAGTAAACGCGGGATGTCTTCGGGCTATCTGGTTGGCCGGAATCGAAGATAGGATGATTAAGGGGGTCACGGTTCGTCCCGTGTAACCAAAGATGATATAAATGAATCACAGAATATGAAAGAATGCTTCTTATCTTTCTTTTCTGCATCGTGTTTCATCTCTTTGCGCATTGCCAACATGGCTGCCACCTCGATTAGTCCTGCAGGTTTCGCAGCCTGTGATTTCGATTATCTCGTAATAGGTGGTGGGACAGCTGGTCTGGTAGTGGCAACGCGCTTATCTGAAGATCCCAATTTGAATATTGGAGTTATTGAAGCTGGTTCAGCGGCCCTAGACGAAGAAAAGATCAACACGCCCCGGCCGGTTCTCGAAACACTGGGTACTAAGTATGACTGGCAGTTTGAAACAGTTCCCCAACAAGGTTTAGGTGGAAGGACTCTCGCCTGGCCACGAGGGAAAGTCTTGGGAGGTACTAGTGCATTGAATTTGATGACCTGGAATCGCGGCAATCGAGAAGATTATGATGCCTGGGAAAAATTAGGGAATAAGGGATGGGGCTGGAATGATCTCTTGTGGGTTTCTTTCCACCACGTCGAAGTACGAACTACCTAAACAATATCATACTAGGCCGTTCTTCAAAAAGTCCGAGAGATTTCATGTACCCGACAAGGAAGCTCAAGAGACTAACAGATTATACTTCGATTCTCAGGCTATTGGCACCGACGGTCCAATTCACGCATCCTACGCCAAACAGTACTCAAAGACGCATCAACTCTGTTATGATACTATAATAAATGCAGGAATTCCTGAGAATAGAGCACACCATGCAGGCTCAAATGTTGGTGTTTGGACGAACCTCAACTCCATAGACCCCGATGACGATGCTAGGTCTTATGCTTCACTAGGGTATTATATGCCTAATTCGTCCAGAAAGAATCTTTTCGTCTTGACTGAAGCTCTTGTTGAAGAGATCGTCCTTCATAAGGAGAACGAAGAGTGGACTGCAACGGGGGTGCGATTCATGCATGATGGTAGCCATTTCACCGCATCGGCATCTAGAGAAGTTATTGTCAGTGCAGGAAGTGTTCAATCGCCACAGTTATTAGAGCTTTCAGGCATAGGGAATTCTGAGATACTTGCGGGTGCTAGTGTTGACGTTAAGGTCGCTAATCCAAACGTCGGTGAAAACTTGCAAGATCATCTAAGTACATATCTCGATCATGTCATTCTTGAAAACTGTCTACTAATTTCAAGACAGTGTCCATATCAGTCTTCGAAGTTGATCCCTCCCTCCAAAAAGCAAGCTTGGAACCCCCAGGAACCCCTTATTGCTACTTGCCCATCTCAGAAGCAACATCACCGGAGGGGTTCCAGAAAATTGCTTCAAAAGTCAAGGAACTCGAGCGACACCCTCTAGAGAAGACAAGAATTTTGAAAAGCCGATTTGATCCTTCCGCCAAACTCGGCCAGTTTGAGTATATCTTTGACCTTACGAACTGGAGTTCAGATTTCCGACCAGAGCCAGACACCAGGAAGAAGTATCTGAGTATTCTACAAATACTGCAGTACCCATTTTCGCGAGGAAGCATTCATATTCGCAACCGGTCAGAACTGGCGCATAGAGATGGCAAACTATCATCCATCACCGATAAACCGATAATTGACCCCGGATACTATTCTGGCCCTCACGGCGAGATAGACCTCGATATTATGACCCAATGCATTCAGTTCGCTAGTAAAATTTGTCATTTGGCGCCCCTATCCAAGGTTATTCACTCGAGGGTATTTCCACCATCTTCGGCGGAGACTGATGAAGAATTGAGGGACTGGGCCATCAAGCACACGTCCACCGATTGGCATCCGATAGGAACCTGTGGTATGGGAGGGGACGGCGGAATCCTTTCAGGGGTAGTTGATAATCGTCTTCGTGTTTATGGCGTTCGAGGATTGAGGGTTGTTGACGCAAGCATCATGCCACTCCAGATTAGTGCGCATCTTCAAGCTACAGTGTATGCGATCGCAGAAAAGGGGGCACAAATGATCCTCGAAGATAACTTACAGGGAAGATAGTAATCAATATGAATCGAATTCTACATGGAATATAAGTAATAGGAGGATGTATTCTGTCTAGTCTTTATTTCAATAATTCAAGATCGTACCCTAACCCCACTCCTAACCCCAACCCCGATTCTTCAACCGTTACCCCCACTTTACAACCCTATCTCCATTATTCGAGAATGGATGACTGACTAATATGTAAATGATGAGTCAGCGCTTTTAAGAAATGCCCCTGAATTCTCAAATGATCAACCCAAATCGCTATAATATGAGGAATACACGTCCTTCATTGTCTAGGTAGGCATATAACCGAGGTATTCTATGAATTCTTACAGTAATGGCAAACCGTCGGCAACAACGGATTTCAAGCACTCCTGACTACTTATTTGTAACTCCTCGTATTCGCTGCAATGGACTCAAACATCGCCTGCAATTTCCTATCTTCCGCACTCTTCACCAATCCAGCTTGCTCACCTAGTTTCTTCCACCACCTCGACTTTTTCTCCTCCCTCACATTCCCAATACCCAATCTCCTACACTCTCCATTATACGCACGCATACACGCATCAACGTCCCAGCAACACGGCGCGGGATTCCACGCCACAGCCGTATTACTACAAACGGTTAACGTCTTGGAACCTTGTATTCTGACAGCAGTGTTCGTTCCGGAGAATATTCGGTCATCGTCGTCGAGCATTATTCGTCCGTGGAGTAGAACGACGGTGCAATCGTCTACTAAGGGGAATTGGTGTATGTTTCCACTGGATGTTTCTTGGTATCCCGAGACATCTTTCCATCCCATCTAGGTAGACAATCACGCGTTAGTAATATCAAGGCGCAAGGAGGGGACGCCACTGACATGTGCTGTGACGAGTTTCATTCTCTCATCTCTAGAATCGCATATAGACAGCGCTTCGCAGAAAGCCTGGGAGTCTAGAATTTCCAACCGTTCGGAGATCGTCATTTTCAACTCGACGATATAGAAATGATGTAGTAGTAGCAGAGGTTATTGTAAAACAGTAGATAGGTAAATTCGTCCTTACAGAGAGCTCATGACATACTGGATACCCCGCTTCTGATGATGCTGTGGCGGCAATATGTAGCAAGACGAAATCGGGATAAAAGTTGGTTGGCTCAAGAGGTTCATCATTTCAGAAGTATCTATCAATCTGTAAGCGATATCGCAATTTATCGGTTATTAAAGATACGTTGAAGATAAGTGTCAAATAAATGAAATATGATAATTATAGGCGAATGTAACCAAGCGTGCACATGCGAGTTGACGATCGGCCTAAAATAGGCAACGGCGTCTTTCACCCGTACTTGGCTCTGGAGTAAATGTATGGCGTTGGCGAAATGAAATCCACGCCTAGGTAAGGATGGTTTGATTGATGGAATTTGTTCAACATAGCACGAAGAAAAAGGGGCAAGTGCTTAGTCATCAAGAATTACTATATGTGGTGCATATTCACAAGCAAACCCTCTCACCACAACGCCGTATGTAATGCCTCTATCATGCCTTGGCCATGTCTAACTACTAGCGTTGGCCATCCTACAAGCCCCCTAGTACCTCTGTGACAAGGCTCTCCAGCATCCTTAGTCCGTACCACTTAGCAATGCCTTGGTGAACACCCAATTTCCTGACCACCTCGTCCCTCTTCACGCTTTCGATCCACGGACCGCTACACGTGCAATGTTCCATAAGATCGTTGAGTCTGACGCTGCCGCATCGCTCGCACTTTAGATCCTGGGTAGTCCACTCCACAACCATTGCTTGTACATCGGCCAATAGCTTCTCTTCAATCCTCAATCTCTCCAGCTCTGCGTCGCAGAATTGACATCGCCACACTTTAACAGCAGCTGCCTTTCTGATATCCGCCTCAGTCTCACCTAGATCGGGGAGTAGGGACTCGTCGCGGCATAAATCCCAATCGCGCGCAAGCGTACATTCCGGACAGCTCCATTGCGGGATCTTCAAGCTCTCGCTCGGGTTCGTGAATGCGCCCTCCTTACTGAATTCGCGCACTTCGAATAGTGCAAGTAGATCTTTCCTTAGGAGTCGTGCTTCCATCGTAATATTCTTATCTAGCGAGAGTACTTGCATAAGAGACTTAACAAGTTCGAGTACGGCGTTGCGGTTATGCATATTCTTGATATGACTGCCTGGTAGCGACGGGAATGACCAATCCGATGCGAGTTCCGGATGTAGAAGCTCGCGGGCTTGGGTCGACACGAGAGACCGTATCTCTTTTTTGAGCTTCTTCTCGAAATCGTTATTGAGGATGATCTGTGTTTTATCCCCATCATCTCCTTGGGAGCCGTTACGTAGTGGCAATTGGGTGAGACGTTGTGTGGCGTCAAGATCACCGTTTGCAAGTAATGGACGTTTGATTCTATGCATGAGCTGAATGAACTCCACGACCCAATGCTGGAAGGTATCTTGTAGACGAAGAGGTAGGAAAGTCTTCATTTGCCAGTTCATGATAGTCTGAAGACTCTGTTGCTCAGCCTCGACGACTTCCTGGCAGGCTTTACCACCATAATTGAACTCGTCATACCACACCAAGTAATCCCAGTATTCCTTGATTTCGAGATCGATAAAGTGGAATAGCGGTTTGCTCTTGATGCTCTTTAGGATATACTGGCTGTATGCGTAGGCATTCCCTACTTCGGACTTCGTAGTCTGCAAGAGAAGGCGATTCGAATTTGCGAATACAACTTGCGAGCCAACTCGGCGGAAGTCTGCCATAAGCTGTAAGAGAGCTTTCCGACTCATCATCTGTACGTAGTAATGAAGTGCTCGATCGTACATGAACGAATCAGGAGACTCGACCCATCGCACTAGATGTTGAACCAGGATATCGGCCATGGGACTGCCTTTGCAAGCCTCCGCCCACCAGGACTTGACCATCTCACGCAATACAAGCACACCAGCGTTGGCGAATGCTCCCTCGGAATGAAGGGTCTCGGTGCCATCCGATGGAGCCGAGTCTGTCGCTGGATTGAAGGATATGGAGTCGGCACCCTCAAGTTCATTGATAAGAGAGGACGTGAGGATAGTATTAATGGCAAGATTTCGGACTTCAAGGTCAATACAGACTGATGCGTACGTGCCGGGATTATTCGCTGACGGCATTGAGACGGTATCGAGAGGACCAGTAACATCATCCTGCTCATAGCCAGCATGATCTGGTCTGGGACCAGGCGACCACCATAATACAACGTTATTCAACCGTAGTCGACGAGCGTATGCGACGTCAATAAGGAACCTTGGATCGTCGCGTTCTAGGTTACATAATGGTATGTCGCCGTACCTGGCTAGGGCTGTAAGATGAAGGATCCAAGAGCCAAGGTTAAGGTAATGAGAAACGAGGCGTTTAGCAACAACGGATTGCCAGCCAAGGGGAGGAAGAGAGCTGTCCGCTTGATCATATCGAAGAGGAAGAATAGGGAACTCTGCCAGGATAGGGACGTCGTGGACTAGTAGATTTTGTTGCGAGGACTGAATAACGAGCATTAGAGGCTTCAACTCATCCTTCTTCATTTTCTTCACAACATCACTAATCTCCAAGTGCGCCTTGCGTCGTGTGGTTACTTGAGTCACCGTGAAGGTCAGTTTTTGCTGGTAGGAGAAGCAGTCCTGCCAGTTGGTTCCTTGTGCCTCTTGTCGCCTTCTTGCATACATGTCGCTGTAAATTTTCGTGACGTTTGGTAAGTCCTGGCCGGAGTCTCTGGTCTTTTGTAGGATGACCATGTGCGCCTGATCTCTAGCTGAAGAGAAAAGACCGAAAATCTGCCTCTCGCCAGCAGTGATGTGTGATATATAGATATACGCGAGTGGGTTCGAGTCCAAATATGTTCTGGGCTTAGTAGGCTTGATTAAACCATTGAGATCGAAACCTTGTTCGAGGCCTTTTCCAAGGACACCCGGCTGGCTCTCATCAATGGTGCAGAGGTTTCCTAGCTGGAGCATTGCTCGCATATTTAATGGCACTTGCTTTTCATATACACCTTCTACACTCGGATGGTTGAAGAGTAATGAAAACTTCGCCGCTTCCGCGAAATAGACGTCTTCAGGGACGGTAATTTTGAACAAGTGCGTCGAGGAGTGCCCATTGGGCAGAGTATGATTGACTTGTTCGACTTCACAGCCCTCTACCTCGATATCGGGTAAATCTTTACCCTTCAGGTTGAGGAACACCTGTCGCGGGACCTTGATCTTGAGAGGGTGAACTTTGGCATCGATTAAGACGAATGCAGTCACCACACCTGGATTATCAGTGTCGCGGAGCTGAAGCACTTGCCACGTATTCCTGTATGTCACTTCTGCCCGTTGACGGAATGTTTGCTGGATATTACCATTCAAGTTGCCACGGCGGTCTCCGAAAAGGTGACGTCGACGAATTCGAGCTTGCTTTTGGATTTTCCACTTCTTTTTCTGGTACTCTAAAAACGCCGGGTAGTCTTCCGAAGGACTTGGCATCTTCTTCGGAAGTGCTGCGAAAGGGTCGACATTCTCCTTCTCCGGCTCGGGTGATTTTCGCTTGGACGCCGTGGACGTAGGTTGTTGGGATGCACTGATAGCTGCGGTCGTACTCTTCGGTTTTAGCAGTTTAGTTCCAAAATCTTCAAGGTCGTCAAGCCTAGACCCATTGAGATTTGTTATATCCTCTAGGGGTCCCTTGGTACTGGCAAAGAGGTCGGTCAACTTCTTCTGCTTCATCTTGTCATCTTTAATATTAATCCTTCGTTGGAGCCAATCTGGATGGGGCACTCGAGGGACCGGGTTGCGCACTTTCTGTAACGCAGCAGGGATGGTGATCAACTTCTGTATGACGGAGCCTAGACGCTCTAGGTAGTAATCCCAGTCTAGCAAAGCCCTAGGATCTGTATCCGACGGTTCCTCCTTCAACCACTTCGTCAAATAATGTCGCTTGATATCTGTCGCGGCTGAGAAGATGGCAACCGGCACGGCTCGTTCAGTGACGGGAGCGCCTCGAGGTTTGGCGCAAATGATGTACTTGCAGTTGAGTCCTTTATCTTTGACCATCTGTTCACCTAAAAATTCTGCTAAACGCTTCGCTGTCGTGATCGATGTGGACTTTTGGCTTCCGTATTCCTCGAGAGTCTTTGACATGCTTCGGTTTTCGCAAATGAGATCGATAAGTTCTTCATCGGCAAGCGTTGTCCCCTTATTATGCAGAACATCGAGCCACCTATCCGCAACCTTTGCTACGGCAGCATAGCATTCTGCAAGGGTAGTGCCCTCCAGGAAAAACTTGAAGATTTGCTGTTGGAAGATTTTGATAAGCTTTAATTCACCTCTTCGCTTAACTTCAAATCCCTTCAGTTCAGCTAAACTGCCGTCGTCATTAAAGACGGCGTATCGCTTCTTCAAGTTTTTGTCTTCCTCCTTCGACGTTGGCAAGACCATAGCCTTGTAAGGTCCATCAACCTCGAAAAATATAGAATTGTCGCTATGTGTCTCATACTTGAATGTCTTCGGGTCAACTAAAGTCTGGTACTGATGGTTTGTGAACTTGTCGTGGACAAGATGATTTAACATCACACAGGGGTATGAGATGGTGCACTTTTTGCCGTTCTTGAGCTTAAAGGCAAAATTCTCAGGGAATGTTGCTGGCAACATACACCAGATACCATCAGTATCCAGTTCCAAAGGTCGTCCAAGGCGTTCAACAAGCGATCTAGCCAGCTGAATAATTGTAGCGCCGGTCAAACAGGTAACACCGGCCATTTCCATCGAGTACCACCGAGATCCCTTTCGCATGACATAACCGTAGAAGGAATTCAAAATAACCTTGTGCGCAAGTTGCAGAGAATCATAAAGAACGATCATCTTCTTGGCAGCGTCAACTTCATTAGCTGCTGCTCCGGATGATTTGAGCGACTCGGTCTTCCCTTTCCAAACCTTCGCCTTGCCCTTGTAGTCGTATCGACGATCTCGGAAGTCTCTCACTGTGTTGATATAAAATGGATTCTCTCGTTGACAAATAATTGCCTCCCGAACAATAGTCGTTTGATCCCGAATTTTATGATAGACCTTCTGACTGTATGATGTCAAGCGCTTCCTGATGAGTGCGGCTTGCTCATCCTCCGGCAATTCCTGAAATGTTCTCATTGGGGCACCGGGGCGTTTTCCTGGGAATTTCTCATTCTCGAGTGCATGTCGAATCATGTTGTACTCGTCCCGCTTAGCTGGTAAATACTCGCCTCTCCAGGCCCAAGGCATTCGTCTGTCGCAGGTTTTTCCTGGCCGGTTGAAATCGCAGGCGGCGCAATCTGATTCTTGAATCATAGAGTCAGGTTGTAATCGATTTGTAGTCATGATGTTCGGATACATGGATGCGACATCCAAATGATAAATCAATGGCCTCTCGCTCCGGTTGGGGGTTTCCTTGAGCTGCAATAACCGTGATGCGATCTGTTGTTTGACTTCATCATAATTCGTCACATCATCCAACGACTTCTTTTCCTCGATCTCGACAACAAATTTAAGAGCGTTGTCCAGGTCGCCAATCAATTCATCGATAGCCCCCGGGTCGACGGCAAAGTTGACTGGAATATCCGCGCGAAATACCCCTGCTTCGATACTTTCGACGTGTCCACCCACGTACGTCTCAGCATCAAGTAGATGGCCATCCCAGAATGCCTCTTTCGGTGACATGTGCTTATTCGGTAATATGATTTCATGCTGGTATGCTTGCACCATCAACAACATCTCGCACAATGTACCAGTTCCTTTCCGCAGGACGTCATCACCTCCGAGGGGAAGAATCGTACAGAGAGAGAAGATAAATGGATGGATGTACTTCATGTACAGGTAGTAGGTGGCAACGGCATCGGAAACTGAGTACTCAGCTAGCGTTTGGGGTCGTTCGTTTGCGTATGGTGTCATGAGCTCGGGGTCGAGTTCGTCGGGATCGTAGCCAAGCTTGGCAACAGTGACGGCTTTCAAACCTCGACTTCCCTGTGGTAAGTAGGAATCTCGGTTGACCCAAGCCAAGCAATCCATATGAACACCGTATGTGCACTTATAGATATCCTCATTATCCTTCTTCCATCCGATCTCGCGATACATGTCAATCCCGTTGACGCTAGCCCTCGCTTCCACGAATGGCCAATCGAAAAAGTCACCGTTGTATGTGGCAATGACAGTTGGTCGCGCCTCTTTAATATGCGAAAAGAATCTTTCTATAACAGCCTTCTCGTTAGGCTCGTTAAAAATCATGAACGGCCCAGGGTATTCGGGCTTGGGGGTATATTCGAAATCGGAGATATCTTCGGAGACAATTTCTCGGTTGGTGATGAGGAAACCTTGCCCGTCTATCATATAAGACATCATCATGACCTGATCTACAGCAGCGTCGGGGAATTTGAGAGGGGCCTTAGTCGTTTCGATATCGAAGGCCATTACTACGGGGTCTGCCTGGACGATATGTTCTTCATTTAGTGTAATAGTGGTGATGCCATGTTTTACCTCCACAAAATACCATTTTCCGGCTCGGATATCTAGTATACCCATCAGCAAAGGGAAGGCGGACATCATTGCGGCATAGACTTACCCATATCAATCATAACTCTTACGTGGTAGGGGACATCGTATTCTCTACAATCGACAATATAGTCGCTGGCGTCTGAAAATGAAGCATTATGTCGTCTATCGTCATCTCGTGAATCATCAAAAAGGTCAAAGCCGGCTTGCTCGCTGCCACGAAGTTAGCGCCTGGCCAATGGAAGCTACTGCCCCTTGGGTAGGAAGACTCACGCAGCGACCTCCGCATAAACATCAACTGTGCCCATAGACTTCTTATTTTTCTCCGCTATGGGCATAATCTCTCTCTTCGCAGTCATCAAGTCCTGGACATTTCTAAATTGTAGCTCAAGGAACGTTCTTCTATACCCAAGAAGGTGATTCGGCATAGATAAATCCTCTTTTTCGACACGTTTTACGCTGCGCACGACACCGCCGCCAGGTACGCGTTTAAGCCATTCCTCGACTTCGCCCTCTCGTCCTTTCCGACATGCTATTACGAAATATGGTTCGTACTCGACAGTCGCCTTGAAAGTTTGGCCATCTTCCTCGATGAAATAGCAGTCTAACGCCGCTCTGCCGCCAGGAGATCGGTCGTCATCTAGTGCTACGGTCGTCGGTTGGACGTTGACAAGCCACCCTTCCTTTTTTCTTCCTGATTCGTATCTGGCAAAACCCATAGACTCATCGATCTGTTGCGCAAGTCGTGTTCGTTCGAGCCTTTCATCTGCCAATGTGCCTTCGGTTCGAGTCGTCGAAGCAGCGAACGTCCGAGTCCGATTCGCTCCATGGTAAGCTTGCTTGCCTCCTCGACGGGCATAGCCCTTTTGTGGGCGTCGCAGCGAAGTATTCGGCATATTGTACTCGGTGAAAGGGATTCAGATTCGAGGTCGAGGATTACCTCACAAGAAGATTGTTCAAATTAGAGAGGAATCATAGACCGTTATGAAGTAGAGTCCCATAAACATGATTTACGGCGACGATAATTCAATTAGAACAATTCAATTAGCAACAAGATTTCCACAGTGATATTGTCACCGTTGTACTAGTTGAAAAACTGTGTATGGAGTTGTGTTGATAACAGAAAGAATCGATAATCGCCGTTGAATGGACACCACACCCCTGTCCACTAACACGCGAAACGCGTCTTTGCATTAGAACGCGCTTTCCAAAAGTGTGAAGGTGGATCACGGTTTTTAATTACTTCAATTAATGCATACGCTTCTATGATTGGTTCTTCTTAATTTCGGTATACATGAATACAAAGTGGATCACTGCATACCGGCGTCATAGCTAGATTTTCGTACCACCAAAAAACGAACCATAGAAATCCGAGGTTATTTTCCTACAGTCCCAACCCGCATTGCCATGGCGCAAAACGACAAGGAACCGCCTCCAATGCGCGGCCGCACGCCTGGGGCCACAGAATCCCAAGCACACGCCGAAGGGTCAGAGACGTACGAAACCTTCTCTAACCCGAACGCAAAATTTCAAGGCCAAGACTTCGGTCGAGTTGCTAAGACGAAGAAAGACGCTGCTGCTGCTTCTCAGCCCACGATATCGGAGGCATTCCAGTCCATAAAGTCAGATGATTTCTTGGACATACATCAAATACCGTGCGCGCGCGAGAGCTTCATGACGGGTATTGTGGGCGGTTCGGTAGTGGGTGCCGTTCGCTATATGGCTGGAAGTACGTAGCGTCCGAGCTTCTCCGGATTTCCTACTGTTTCGACGCGCTTTGGCTAATCACATACCCCCAGGACGGATACCCAAAGCTGCAAATTGGGCATTCGGCGCATTTTTTATAAGTTCGATAGTCCAATGGGAATACTGCAGAGCGCAACGAGCAAGAGAGTACGCCGCCATGGCACGAGCAATCGAAATCATGGACAAGAAAGCCGCTGAGAAGGCTGCCAAGATGAAGGAAGAAGCAGAAAAATTAAAACTAGAGCAGGAAAGGGCTGCAAAGAAGAGTTGGTATAAATTCTGGTAAAAGCTATAAAAATTCGAACCCGCGTAGCATTTACTGCTACTGTACATACTATACTAGACGGTATACGGGTCTGTGGGATACGCCGTCCTGCCCGGGCGCCAATACTCAAAATCCGTGCATCACATGAAGTTGGCGCCTAAGCCAGCTTGCGCTTCCGCGGAATGTGGACTGCAATAGCTAGAGGTTGGAGAGCTACGTGATTGGAAAGCTTTCTAGGCGCACAACCGAAACAATACAAACCAAAAAAATTCTTAAATAAAAGTCGTGTTTCCATCGTATCGGCCCTTTCGTGTGCCAGTATTCTGCGCCGATGTCACCAAACGCCATATCCATCCATCATGAACCAGTCGTGCTCGCATAAGAACCCAATATCAAAATTGGTCGCAAAGATTGTGCGGTGGAAACCGTGTCGCGATCAATTAGTAACTACGGTAGTCGGTTCCGCATCCGAGAAACGCACACGGGCCATGTGCCGTCTCTCTAATTGCGCGGCGTTGCCAAGTTGTTGTCGACGTCGCTGATTCCTCCTCGCCCTAGCTTCGCTCTCTTCCCGTTTCCTGTAGTCGGCCAATTGCTGCCGTCGTTTTTGCGCCCGTGCGTAAGCAATCGCAGGTGTGGGTTTGAAACCGATACCGTTGATACCAGTACCGTCATCATCCTTATCTTCGGGGTCGTAAACAGTAATTTCGTCTTCATGCCACGTAAGTGAAGCGCGAATAGGGTCGATAATAACGGGCCCTTCTTCGGCGGATGGCTCTGTCGTCTTTCGCTTTATTAATGGCGGCGTACCTGCTCGCTTTCGGTTGCGCGACTTGGATTCAGAGAGTCGATTGATAGATGGGTATGACTTTTGTAAGCGACCGAGACCATCGTTCTTCATTAATCTCAAAATAGAGGGCTCGATAACTGTTTGCGGTGTGAAGCTTGGTGATTCACTGCGCTGCTGGAGAGAACTAAAGTCGGTGGTACTCTGCTCACCCGCTAGTCTCATCTCGCTAGAATTTGGCTGGTTGGGCTGATCGGGTAATTTGACACGCTTGCGTGATGCATTGTTATCATCACCATCGACCTGCATGTCTTCGGCAGACATGCTGCTTCTGTTACCGCCATCAAAATCGAATACAGGTAGCTCAGGCGAAAATCTTGGGCTATCGGCTGCAGGTTGGGGGCTAGCCTCATCTGATCCAGCTCCCGCTCCCGTTCCCGATCTATTTCCCATAATGACTGTTCCATCAGTCTTGTCCTGATCCGTTACCCCGCCCCCACTTCCCAGAGCGAGTTCTCGGAACTGCTGAGCAACCTTGCTTCGAGGGCTACTGTTACCGTCCTCGAGGGTATCATTACGAGATCTCTCTGTCAGTTTAAGGGTCGGAGGTTGAAATGAGAAGACCGTCTTGGGTAGACTATAAAAGCTAGGGGATGCGTTGAAAGTACGTTGCTCGTTGACCACATCGTCACGCTTGCGCTTAGGTGTCTGCTTAAGCGGTGATGATTCAGCCATCGCTGCTTTAACTGTTGGAGGCGAGGAACAACAAAAAAACAGATGATTCAACAACTAGAGCTCAGAAGAGGAGCTTCGAAGGATTAAAGTTGGTTGTCCATCTGTGGAATGTGTTTAGTAATAAGTAATACCGATTTAGTTAAAGCATTCGAATTGGATTGCTGAGTGATGGGATGATGGGTGATAGGTGCTGTCGTGTTCCCTCAAAATGTGAAGTATGTAACTTATAATAAGAAGTATGTAGGTATTGGATATACTCGGATTTCGAAGTGGTTAGTGTTTGTAGGTGCACAAGTGTGAATTCGGATAGGAAGGATTAGCGAGACCTGTGGATGTGACTATTTGTTGATGAGAATGGCACCTGCGACCGTGTGTAGATTTGTTTAGATGTGAATGGTGTCGGTATGTGCGTATGGGTAATGAGCAGATAGGCAGGTACCTCCACGTGGGTAATAGCCACGCATGTAAGTGCGAGTTCCCTGGTATTTTGTCTCCACGGCTCTTGCCTAATAAGAGATGGAGTCTCGTAGGGCTGGGACAGCGATTGGTCCCGGAATGTTCCAAGGTTCTCTACTTAAGTGGCAGCTTCCCCCAGCTACTGTATAGGTACTACTAGCTTCCAGATCGCGCGATAAGGTACTGTTATCAACATGACCTATTGTTTACAAGACGAGTCATTAAGCCTCGCCCACAACTTTAATTTGTGAATTTTCTAGGGCTATTGAAATCTGTTTAAGGTTGTTAACTAACATTTCCTTTTTTTTAATGCATGTTTTGTTCTCTTTCTTTTCAAGTTGCGTTGTTCTTCTGTTAATATCCACCGAGACGAGACATCAAGGTTCAACTATCAAAGCCACAAATTAGGGACTAACCAATTCGGATTCAGATTTCAATTAAAGCAGGGAAGTAGCCAACTCCACACCCAGTTATTCGGATCGTGGCGGCTTCACTATTACTCCGTTGGTCGATTACCTAATGTTCCGTTACCGAGACCTAGGAAGGTTCCAAGGTTGAGAAATCGCGACTACCTCGGTGGAATGATGAGGTAAAAACGGAGTCTATAATCCGCCTTGTATCACGTATTACCCCGCCAATCGGTGTTACCCCACCATCTCATGATGCGATCCAATACTTTAAGCAATTGAGAGTTAGCAAATAAGCAAATCCCATACCAAACCATTCCTACCATACCTATCTAGTAGGTAGACTTAAACAGTCACTCCACACGTCACCTTTGTGTCTCGTGAACTCCCAAGCTTTTCATATAGCCTGAATACATTTATGATCCAATGCTCCAGGACTTTAGACTTGACATTCCAACCTCGGTTTCTTATTTAGCTACATTCCCTCCCTGAGCTTAAGATCTATCTGATTCATTGTTTAAGCTTCTAACTACCCAGCAACTCGCTACTATATTTGATACTATATTCGATATCAACATGGCTAACGAGATTTCCTTCTTGCCGCTTGGAGCTATTATTCAGTCCTTCAAGGTCGGGGGCATCGACATCGTCCAAGGTTTCCCAACCCAAGAGCTCTACGCTTCGCACAACAGCCCCCACTTCGGCGCCACCATCGGCCGTGTCGCAAACCGTATCTCGGACGCTAAGATCGATTCCTTGAACGGAGGGCAATTCTACAGCTTCGTTGCTAACAATGGACCCAACACCTTGCACGGCGGAAACGTTGGCTGGGGTAAGCGCGTTTGGAAGGGACCGAACCCTGTGGGTCTTCGTCAGATCCCCGGCGTCGAGGGACTTCAAGGGGGAGAAACTGTCGAGTTTACTTTGACGAGCGAGGACGGAGATGAGGGGTTTCCCGGAGAGGTCCTCGTTAAGGTCTTCTATACAACTGGAAAAGTTATTGAGAATGGAAAGGAGGTAATAGTTCTCGGTCAAGAATACGACGCGGAGCTCGTAGGAGGTGCCGAGGAGACAGTAGTAAACATAACTAACCACTCGTATGCTCTTAAGACTAAGAATACTATACCTGGTAGAAAGTTGCTAACCCAAACAGGTACTTCAACCTTTCGGGTGGCCCAACCATCGAGGGAACTGTAGTCCAACTTGCGACCAATTCATATCTCCCACTGAGCGAATGGGGAATTCCAACGGCCGGACCGACGGTATACTCCAAGGTTGAGACGACTACTCCATTTACGTTAGGCCCCAATGGCCCAGACTTCGATGATTGCTTCATCGTCGACCCCTCAAAATCTCCCAGCTCCGTATCTATTGACACCCGAGCTCTTCCCCTAACCAAACTTGTCTCGGCACAACACCCGGAGAGCAAAATTCACCTAGACGTTCTAAGCACCGAGCCTGCATTCCAATTTTACACAGGCAAGTGGATTGAAGTGCCAGCTGTGGGTGGCGCTCCTGCTCGTGGACCACGAAGTGGCTTCTGTGTTGAGCCGAGTCGGTTCGTAAATGCTATCAACGTTGAGGACTGGCGGAGCCAGATGCTGCTTAAGAAGGGTGAGAAATATGGTGCTCGCATCGTGTACAAGGCGTGGAAAGAGTAATTCATCACGATATATAGTGATGGGGTATATTAATCGTCGGAAAAGGTATAACGCATATGCGCTGAATTTCTGTAATTACTAGGTAACCATCTCAATGAGAACGAGCTATTACGGCTGATCATCGTCATCTCCAATATCCTGGTCAACTGGTGCGGTCGGCGCTTTAGCCTCTTGTTTCCTATACAGGCCTGCCAGAAATTCACTACTACTAGCTTCCTCGATTCCCTTATCCTCACGTTTCTTTAGAAAGCGAGGGAATCGCAAACTCAACCCCCGCTCTTGACTAACTAGTCCGATTGACGCCGTGTATGTCGGCGAAAGCGTAATATCGGCAAACGCCATCTCCCATACCTCTTGAGGTTCGAACCAGACATCTGGCTCCGGGCCGTAATACTCTATAAAACTCGGCTTCGTTCGACGAATATTCTTGTATTTTTGAGCATCGGCCTCTTCCGTGTCGTCATCTCCATCCTCATTTGGTTCCGTAGCATTCTCTTCTGGTGCTTCTTCACCGGAACCGTCGTCGTAAAATTTCTTGTTCGCCTTGTAAAAAACGTCCGTAAAACCGGAAATGCATTTACATACGGCTTCTAGAGATCCCGTCGCGTCGTTGCGGACGGCCATGAGGATCGGAGACCACCACTTAGCTTTTCGGCCTTGGCCATGCCATGCGGCAATAGGCACAAGATCCAGTGTGTCGAATGAGCTGCTGTAATCCTTCTTTACCTTGAGCCACGAGTCGAGTCGCTTGTCGGGCTCATAAGTGGCGAGTAATGCTTTCCGCCGTGAAGATGCTTTCTTCTCTTCACCAGTCCCGTCATTTGAGGAGCCTTTGGACTTTCCTTTACCCTTTTTAGCTTTAGATTTTGAGGGGAGGGTAAGGGTCTCGCTTTCGTCGACTTCCCCGGCCAATTGGTTCATATCTCCAGCAGCTTGTGTTGGAGCGAGCAGATCCGGAAGATTGTCTAGTATCTTGACCATAATGCCCTCACATTTCGTATCTGTAGCTTGCTTGAAGAACTCCAATACAATTTCAGAATCTTGAGATGTAGCATCCAGACTCTTGACCCAGGTGAAGCGATTCGGTATTTCGATAAATAAGGATCGTAGTAATGATCTTCGCTCACGAAACGGCCGATCAAGTAGTGGCTGGCCATTCAGATACATGAGGTCGAATGCGAATAAGCATACCTCAATGGTTATATTACCAATCTCCACGTCTTTTCGCGCCCGGTTCGTGAGAGTCTGGAAGTTTTTCAATTCTCCGGACTGCTGGTCCACCGCGACGACTTCGCCCTCCATGATAAAACTGCTAACACCCTCGCCGCGGATTTTCGGAACGAGCTCCACGAGGTCCGGATACTTATCAGTCATAACTTCCAGATGCCTTGAGAAAATTGAAACTTTGCCTTTATCGTCGCAGTGGACTTGGGCTCGTTGTCCATCGTATTTGAATTCACACGCGAAATCCCTGCCTTGTAATTTCGTGAGCATCTCAGACAAATCCCTTGTAATACTCCCCAACATTGGCCTTAAAGGAATATGCAAAGCTAGGTCGCATCTCAGTAATAACTCGTCGCATACACCTATCTCGAGCATAGTAGGTATGAGATCGTTATAGTTAGGGCGCCTTGCGAAACAAGCTTTGACGATCTCCTCGGCTCGACTCCAAATCTCTGTCAGATCCTCTTTTTTCAACGCCTTAAGGTCATTTACGGATTTGAGGGAGAACTCGGCATCAGGCGGGCGCGAGAGTAGAAAGGCGCGCGATAAAGCTATGAGCATAGTAGTCTTGACCGCGCCAATCCGAAGGTGTTGACACAACGTACGGACGACATAGCGACTTTCCTCTCCACCCCGAGCATCCTGAAGTAGTCGATCCACGATTCGCTGTTTGACTTCCGCGCTTCCTTGCCCTTGGGCGTTGGCTACCTTAACGAGAGATTGGTAAACGCCCTTGATCGTTAAGGGCCGTGGCTTCCTTAGGGTAAAGCTCTGCTTCTTCTTTGCCTCAAACGCGACATCACCCGCATCGCCATGTTTATCGTAGATGGCCTTTAATGATCGATTGTCCAAGCCGCAGACATTCCTAAGTGCTTTGGAGATAGCTGAACCACCTATCCCGAGTTCAAGCGAGATATATGGGGGCGAGATTGAGTTCGTCGCCAGCCAGACCTATATTATCTCATTAGCACAAGTGGCAAGGCCTCAAGATAGGATGATAGCTTGCCGCCGGAAGTAGGCTGTCGGGATCTGCTTCTATGAGAACACGGAGACAGTTGACTAGAGTATCCACTATTTTTATCCGACTAGATGTGCCATTGACAAGCACAAAGCAGCGCGTTAAAAGCGCATACGATGCATCGCCCCCCTCATTCAACCAGTGTTCCCGAAGTTTCGGCACGTAGTCCGTAGGGTCGAATGTTAGAGGGCTCTCATCAAAAGGTATGGTTTCTGAAATGCTGTCTACGGAAGCTGAAACGGATTGCAGCGACAAGGTGCCTTTGCCTTTATTTCCAATCTTCGTTACCTCTGGAACAGGATCCGGAGACTCCCGAAGCTTTTGGGAAGTTTCCGCAACGGCTGGTGTGGTGACGGATGTGGATATTGCGGAAGGCGGTGGAGATCCGGAGGCGCGTCCTGTAGTTTCGGTTTCCTTGTTCCACTCAGCTTGGAGCTTTCGGGCCAGTTCCTCATCCGTCAAACCATGACCTTCATCTTGTATCAAAGAGAGCTCATTTTCTCGCTTATCGTTCGTTTCATTGCTTCCAGGGTTATTGTTCTGATTCTGCTTCGAGAAAAAGTATTCCAATCCCCTAGAAGGCAGACCCGACGATTTAGAGCTTCCTGTATTCAGCTTACGCTTTTTGGTCGGGCTAACCATCGCGAATATAGATGTCTTTCAAAATCAACAGCGTCAAGGGGTCATTGCTTTAAAATATCCATCTAAGTAATTGTATCCTTCGCTCTCAGATTTTGGTGAGTGCCTTCATTGTTGATGAAGGAATTGAATTGATGTTGTCGTCATTCAACGAACCATATCTGTTTTCTGCATCGGACATTCAAGTAACCGATAGTTACATATCCGAAAGAGAAATTGATGACATAAGCAAGACAAAAGAATTGTGGGTATCAATTTTCAATTCCGACTTCTCTCTTATGTAATCAAATCAACCCCTTTTTCTCATTTTCCACTTTTGGCAAGTCTTATTTATCCGGGAACGTCTAGCCGACGACGTCAACATTGACGATTGTAGAAAATGTCGTCTAAATTCGACATATAGTAAAGGCATCGGTTGTAACACAGTTCACTTGTCACGGCCGGCAATACGAGATGATCTGCAAGTGAATGTAGTTGATTTCAATCTTAACAATACTTGGAACGAACGACGCTGACTCTATATCCTAGGTACCTAGATATCTGACTGCATTGAACCTGCCATCTTGACCAGACTATCCTGAGAACTCATCTTATGCTAGGCCGAACCAAGCCATGTCAAGCTGGGGGTGGACGGGCACAGTATGCCCAACATTAGCTGCAGAGTACCCCACCAATTTGGTGCCATTTCCATACACTATCTGAGTGTAGCCTGACTGGGGGGTATTGGTTACATTCTTGGTGAACTCAACGCCTAGAAGGGCAGACCATTCCTTCAATTGCTCAGCTAGGTTCTTGTAGTCCACGAAATAGTCGATGGTGCCGTGTAATGTCTGCATGCGAGGATAAGTCCCGTTGAAGCTGGGGTACATTGCTTTGACTTGCTGTGCCCACTCTTCGCCAGTCTTGACGTTTTGCCCACTGGCACACAGAGGATCAGCGCTTTGCGGGCTAGATCCGGGAGAACCTGCGAGACAGCCTGCAGCGAAGCCCGAGTAGCATGATCCAGCGGCGAATACGTCGGGATAGACCGCGAGGAGCACGTTCGTCATCATGCATCCCGATGAGGATCCGGTAGAATACACCTTGGTCGGGTCCGCGTTATACTTCTCAATTAAGTATTTGACCATGTTTACCAAGCCCGTGCTATCGCCACCTCCATTGTTGGTAAGAGTCTTTTCGGACGCAACATCCTACGATATCATTAGTTCAGCTAAGATCCTGAGGGCTGTTTCAAGTTTTATAAGAGGACTAACCCAACAATTACTATCCTTCTTGGTGGATGGATAGACAACTATGAACCCTTGCGCATCGGCATAAGTATCATAGTTTGCCATCTGATAGTATGCTGGCCCAGTGCCACCGCAGTAGTGCAGCTATATCCCCCTTTAGTCTCGAAACATCTATGATGGAATCGTCGCTATCTTACAGCAAGAACAATCGCAGGTTTCTCGGCTAACTTAGCAGGAAGGTAGACCTGCATCTCGAGGTTCGTCGGGTTCTCACCCCAGTCAGCCACTTGTGTCAATGCTGCGTCTGTCGTGGAAGAAGATAGCAGCGCTGCTAGAAGACTGATCACTGTGATTCCCCGCATGGTAAATGTAGCTGAAAGGTCTGGAGGATTGAGAATGTTTCTTAGAGAACATGAGATAGTTGTCGAACCAGTCCGGATGGGTTTCTGGCCTCGTAGATATTTATAAGAATTATTCTAGTATAAGCGCGAAGCCGAAGCTGAATACCGACTAAGGTACTGTAAATGTATGCCTGCCAGTTTAGGTGGGCCGGAGTTCAGAGTCGGCTAATTGGGTATCCATCCAGAGCAGCCAAGCGTCTGATGTAACCGGGCAATGGAGATGGGTCGAATCGTCTAAATTCAATCCAATCTCGGATCCCCACCTACGGTTCCATCCCATCATGACCAAATGCCGTTACGATGAGCCGCCTACATATCTATCTCTATACAAGAGGACGACAGCTTATGAGAAGATCCAGCTCCAATCATTCTTGACTGCAGCTTCACATGGTAAACCTTGAAATCTGCTAAGTACTAAATGATCAGTGATCCTACAACTGAAATCCATATCTCTACCTACACACGGTATGTTTCGTGGATAGGGAGTTCGGTTAAATGAATGGCCACTTGGAAGCAGACTATTAATTCCAGACTACCTATCTCACATTTATTCAAGATATATGATACATTTTCTTGGTTATTATCTTGGTTATTATTAATCAGATAAACTGATTTACCCCATAGCTAGTAGTTAAGTACCTAGGTAAGCACCAGCCTGCTATTTCATATAGTAATAGACGATTATATACTACCTTGGCCTCCAGTAGCATTCTAATCTTGTTTTTTTTCACGTAAAAATCAACCCTAATTCCAATTTATCATAAGCCAATTGTCATGAAAAGAGCCTACTACCCCAGACTAATGATGACCCTGGATAGCCTCTCGCCGTTATCATTATCCCAACAACTCTTGTATTACTATTCAACCAACCGATCCTTACCTCTAGAAAGGTAAGCATCATGATGTGTGAAATGTGTTGTGCTGTGTGGACTCAGAACCATTTGTAACTCCATTGTTGTTACCATTATGAACTCCAACTGTATGTCCAGTATTGCGAGATTGGTTGATGATAGTGGATACGTCAGTGGTCTCGAGGCCCTTTATCAAAGACCCTTCAAGCCATGGGTCACAACCATCAATAATATCCTTCAGTTCTTGTAGATACGCCCTGTCAATCCCTCTACATTCCTCGTCGCTAAGCTGGCGGAGCTTCTTTTGGTCGTCTTCTGGGATGAGTTTGTCAAGGCCATCAAGTAATTCTGATATGGTTTTGACAAATGCGTTGAATTGGTCTTGCTTATAGAAGACCCACTTGACCGCTTCGATTGTCGTCGATATTTTAACTCTCCGCCTGCGTAGGAAGTCCATAAACCGGCTTCGAATGCTCTTAAGATCAAATGGCATATGCAATTCCGGGTCAAGAACCTGTGCCTCCTCGGAGTTGTCTTGTTGAAGCTTTCTTTGCATCTTTCCCACCCTACGTTGCGTTGTGCGCATGGTGGCGCTAATACTCTCTAGCAGTGCTACGATAGCGTTGCGATTGGACCCATCTTCTCCATTATTTTGCTGAGCCTTATCATTTTCACCGCTATTTTTGCTTGTGCCAAAGCCGGCAATCTCTCCCCAGCGGGAAAGACGAAGTCGTAGGATATCGAGTTTGAGCTGAAATGTTTCGAAGTCATCTTTAAATTGGGTTGCGAGTTGAATGTTTCCTAGAGTATCAATGGCAAATTGGAAGAGACTAAGAGCAGTAGTTGTAGCGTCCATGGTGCTTGGAGATGTTGATTTGATCTTTTTACGCTTGGGATGGCACGCAATAATTCGTAAAAAGGAGTTCCCGGATGCCTTCAGCATGGCGTCTTACGTCGTACAGTACTGCACAGGAACCTGATATATATAGGTACTGGTAAATGAATATATCTACTGTACTCAACCAGTCAAGGAGGGTAGGTCAAGTAGTATTGTGATGAGCCGAGGCAGACTAGTAGCTAGGTAAGTAATTAATAGCCACAAAGTAGGATGGGGGCTCACAAACTTTGACTGGTGAGGCGCCGTACCTCGCCTTCGTAGATAGTATGTACCTAGTAAATAGAGGCAGTGAATAATATACAGATTCAGTCAAAGTCCTGGTAGTGGGGAAACTTACCTACCTACTAAACAATGTTATAATCTAGTTGGCTGACGGCATGTGGATCTTTGGTTCTGGCAGACTTGTATTTGGAGACCTTGGCATTAGGCATAATTTTGACGCCTCTTTCGAAGATGCCTAGTGGGTATCGTTAACAGGAATGGTGATGACATGGCGACAGTCTATATATTTAAAGATTAGTATTGGATGGGTGCTAAATAGGTACGTATGATGAGTTATAGTAGAGGCGCCGCTATTTGGCGGAAATCCAAATAATTTAACATGAAAAGTACTCAGTAATAGGCGATTAATTTGCCACGAATTTCACCAAAGTGCTTCCGTAAAGCGCATCATTCAGCTGATGAGGAAACCTTGGTTGAGGCAAAGGGACAGATCCCCTATCCCCTCACTCGGCGGGCGATTTTTCTAGATCCGCTACCCTAGGTACCATTCTCATTACGACGTTCAAAGGTATACGGTAGTGACCCAATAAAAGAATTACGGGACATCTTATATTCTATACTACGCCACCTATTTAACAGCGCATATTTCGGTAAAAACTCCTATGGCCTATGGCTAGCCATAACGCGTGTTTTCTTTATCTGGTCAATGGACGAGAATGGTGATTCTCACAATCATACGTTTGAGTGCCAAGTTTCTCGCGATCGCCACAATCAATTTGAGACCGCCATCGAAAGTTACAGCTTTGATATATGTACCTACCTACGTTCGATGCACGTCGTCATACGTTGATTGGCAATTGAAGATTTGCCCGACAGGTCAACATGTCGGCGATCTAAAAATGTATAAATTACTAGGTAGGTACTAAGTATCTAGGTATGTATCTAGGTACCTAATATCCCTTAAAGTGGCAGTTGTCCTCAGCCAGGGATTAGGTCCATTTATACCTATTCACCTGACGAGTGGACCAGACCCAGTATATTAAATAGCCAATTGCATTAAAGGTACAAGCTTTCTCACTTATTTTGCCTTGTGCCACTTGTACCAACAATGATCAGACCTACAAAGTGGTACATTACACGTAGCACAACGAGATCTGGTCTTCTTTTTGAAGCTATTCGCAGTACTCTCAGGCAGGTCGGCTAGCCCTTTACGAGAACGCCCCCAAATCGTATTCCCTCTACAAGCTTGGCAAGGAGATACATCCTTACCGTTGCCCCTTACCTGGTAGCGTTGTGGTACGTGTAAATTACCTCCTTTTGAAGCAGTCCTCGAGTCATGCATACGAGAGTTAGATACTGAACCGTAGTATCCCAGCCCTTCTTCGAGCAGTAGATCTAGCCAACCGGGTAACGATTCAGCTGCTTTCCAAAAGGGCTGTCCCCTTTTCTGAAGATAATACGTATTAGAACAAATTAATTGTGGCAAAAAGCTCAACTGCAACGCTTCAGCCGCCTGCCTTCGGTATCGATGCTCGAACTTAAACGAGCCTCGCAATTGGTCGTTTAGGTCCACGGCGTTCATATGATGATTATATTCGTCTATAAGCAACGGTATATCTAATACCTTTTGGTAGTTGTAGTCAAAAGCCTCGCGTACAGACTTATTGGCATGCTTCGGCATCGTACGTTCTTTCGCCACTCGCTGACTAATCGTATAAACTGTTGAAAGAAAGTTGACTGGACCGTTATCCTTCCAGATAACTTGGTTGACGAGATTATCTGGTGTTGGCCACTCTTTCGCTTCGTTATATTTGAGTTCTTTGTGTGACTGTATTGCAATAGCCGCAATACCGCAGTCCTTACGGCACGTGCCTGTAGCACCTACACCTTGAGCCCGTAGCCTTGCAAACAACTGCGGGCTGGAGAACAGGTTATCGACGTAGACATGCAGTGGCAAATAGCCGTTCCTCTCGAATAATTGGTCCACAAGTGCCAGGACCACTCGTTGCGTAGGATTGAGGGCATCGTCACCCTTGGCGTCGGATGGCTTCAAATTTGCAGGTCTCCTCGGCACACCAACAGGTCCTGAGCCAGGTCCTGTGCCAGGAACGTGCCAAAAGAAGGCCAATATATACCCAGATTCACTGTAGGCCCAAACCTTAAATCCCGTAGGGTCTGGCTTAGTAGGTATCGTAGTAATCTCTTTGGATCTGCCAGTAAACTTGACGATAACCTCATCTACAGCACCTTTACTGCCGTAGGTCCACAATTCTTGTGATACCCTCTGTATCCACTGAGACCACTCCTCCACGTGGTCGAAAGCACGTGCGTGGTGTATTGTAGGATCAGCTGTTCTGAATCGCCTCTTCAGTGCCTGAAAGCGTCGAAGAGTCATATGCCTTGTAAACGGGTGAAAAGGGGCTTCGTTGAGATCATTCCTCCAATAAGTTGCAAGGTGCTTTTCTGGGTGGCGAGCCATATATATAACCACAAATAAGAAGTAATATAACTCGTTTGCCGTTGTATTGTACCAATCGTTTGATCTCGTATTAGGGTGCTCCCAGGTGTCCAGGTCTGGCTGCCACCTATTGGTAAATTCAGCCCACTTTTCGACGAGATCTTCAGGTACGAAAAGCTTAAATAGACCTAAATGTGTATCAGGTAACGGGGATATACGAGGCTCACGATCGGGTATCTCTAACGGCTCGAAGTGGGTGCCTACGGTTGGATTAGGTCTCGCTTTAGGTCTACGTGTGGCGGGATCGGTCTCGTCTGGTTGGTTATTCGCAGGATCTAGTTGGGGGGCAACGACGATACACTCTTCTGCCGGCGGGGAATCCATATTAGAGGGTATTCACAACTTAGGTTTATTGCAGTACTGAAAGGTGGTAAATAAGGTGGTATAATACCTAAGTTTTGAGCCTCAAAACAATGTACTTAACCGTATAGTGATCTTCAGGGGGCTGTGGGTGTTTTCGACCAATGAGAATCTAGCTTTTGTGGGTGTTTTAGCGCTTGGTCAGTGCTATAATGTACTACCCCTCCTAATCCCTGGCTGAGGACAACTGCCACTTTAAGGGATAATGGTTGGAGACTTGCGCCAGTTTGGGGGATTGGTGATTGGCACTCCCCACTAGAGGGCGGGCCATGGTACCAAACATGTCAACTGGTCCACAAAAGTTATTGAATAGTAAGTGACATGGTTATATACTAATACAAGTATGCAACGGAAATGAGGCTCAGCGTTGAGGCTGATACGTGATATGTCTTGTTAGATTCTAACACATGTAAAGTTCGCGGAGACATCTCATGATTAGTATACTCAGCTAGGTTATATTCAAGTGAATTAGGTGTCGAATTGACAACGTTGGTTCATAATGTGTGTGATTATGTTAGGCACATCTACAAAATACTCTACAAGGAACAAAATACTTACTTCCACCTATATGAAGCTCCCTTTTTACCCTTTAGTGCAGACAGATGGAAGTAGATCCCTTTTGAGTAATTCAAGGTTGATGTGGTATTGAGACACAGTCAATTAGCATCTAGTTGTCATGACAGTGGCTTCAAGCAAAACATGGAGCTTTCGTATTACTTGATACTCTTTTAGGCCATGGTGTCATTTAGTAGCAAAAGGGACAACCCACAAAGCAAATTTGAATAATAGGCAATGACTGATGATTTGTGTCCTAAATGATGTACTGCCTACCTAGTAGGTATCTACCAGGGTTTGCACGAGCTGGGCAGCGGTGGCCTATAGGGACGCCCAGAGCACCGTCATGGGCACAGCCGGGGTTCCGCTTGGCAACAATATAGTTGCACAAAGCTCGTAGTGAGTCTAAATCTACTTGCTTCATGTCGTAGCTGGTTCGGCGGCTGTATAATGCTTCAACATGATTATTACTCGACTACCTAGTGTCGAGTCGGTAAAGGTATTGTTACATAGACACATTAGATTTGTGTCAAGCTTTCCATAGCTGTGGTTGGAGCTGTGATTAAACTGAAACTCCGGTGGCTGGCGGCTTTGAGAGAACGTGGAGGGGATGTGCCTCAAAGAAAAGGGGTTAGCCGCCTGCTTTTCCACTTTCTTACAAAGCCGCCAGCCACCGGAGTTTCAGTTTAATCACAGCTCCAACCACAGCTATGGAAAGCTTGACAATGTGTACTGTTTAAATAAGACAGTAATTAAACTGTGCTTTATCAGAATCGTTCTTTGTGGCAGCTTGTAAAATTATTAACTAGATATAAATCCGAGTTTTATACCACAGGGTGCTTTGAGAAACCTTCTAAGATGATTAGATAGGTAGCCATTGGGGGCTAGGTAGTTACGGAACTTGATCTGGCTAATAAGAGATTAGGTTAGCTTTGGCCCTTTCGTGAGAAAGAAGCCCTTGGTAGCTAGCCCTGAATGTGTAGACAAAGGGAGTTCTCGTATGTATACTGGGTTAGTTAGCATAAGGAGGTTTAGAGCTCCTTGCGCTGCAACACAGTTATTTTCCATGTACTTGGGTTCCAGTCGTCACAAGGTAGATAAATAATGTACTCACTATTATTAATTATAAATACCGGAAAGGCGCTTTTAATAACTCTATGTTACGAACATATACCTAGGTACTCAGGTATACGGGGTGCTTCGTGGGTTTCCTTGTTTGTTAGCAGTACTCGTAGAGATCAGATCAAAGTTAAGTCTGTTCGTAAGAGAGGCTTGGAGTCCTCTCCCTATTAGTTCGATGCGGTTGAAGTAATAGACTTAGATTGATAGCTAAAGAGCTGAATGAATGACTAGATACATAGGAGCCTGCCATGTTTATATAGATATCCTTCTCTTGTGGGTTGGTCCCCTTCCTTATGCTGGATCGTTTGAATCGCTATTTGAAATGGCGATTTGAGCGATCCTTAAATCGCTTGAATCGTTGTTTGTGACCGCGATTCGAGCGATTTAGTCACGTGATATTCGGGTGATGATTTTATCCGTGTGGTTTCTTAGGTGGGTTGTGACACTCTACTGTCTAATTTGCATTGATGATACCTAAAATCTACGTTTGTTTTACTTTCCCATTAAAGATGCTTGCTTATATGAGTAAACACGTACGAAATCTACAGTAGAAATGGGGTATGCATTAACTATTAACTTACGTAAACATTGAGCGTACTCGAGATTTAAACGAGTCAAGTACTAGTTATTTCCCATACGGACTTAATGATTTTTAAGGTTTGGTTGTAATGACGTCGGTGGATCTTATGTAACCCCTTTTATTACGTGAGATATGATGAAATACGTTATATTTTAATCTGGCGCAGAGAAATCGGCGATACGATTACTCTCTTCGGCGTTATATACACCTAAAGTAAATTAATAGGTTCCTACGTATGCATCTAGGTCGTAATATTGGATGGAGCTGAGATAGCATGTAAACATGCTAATCATGTAAATATATGTAGCTGATATTATATATACCAGGACAACTACCCCTAGGAAATAACATAACGTATATGATTGACAGTAGGTACGCTACCTAGGTTTCTCATTAATTAATTTAAATTCGAGCAAAGTTCAATTTTCAACCACTATGTCCGGTCATAGCTATACCATTAATCAAAACAATAATATTGGAACAACACAAGGGGTGCATTATGGTGACAATGTCTCTTGTTAGTAACCAGATCCCATTATATATCTAGGTACCTACCTCTGCTATTATTGACATACTCAGATAATATCACTAGAGGAGGTCTCACTCGGAAACACATTGCACTCGAGACGCAAAACAAAAGGAAACAGACTTGGATGGAATCTGAAACGTGCGACTGGTTGTTGATTGAGAAAGAATTCAAATCTTGGGAGGAGACTAAGACAGAAAGTTCTTTTCTTTGGCTTCATGGCCGTCGTAAGTATTTCCATCTATCCATGTACCTATATACCATGTTATTAACTTAAGTCAAGGTGGATGTGGCAAATCAACTCTATTGTATGCTCTCCTCTTATGATCATACTCACTTGAAGATTAACAATGTTGTTATATTAGGTCTCGGATAATTAGCAAAATATCGCAAGACATAGCTTGGAAATCTTCCGATTCTTCACGTCTATTATATTTCTATGTTGACAACGATAGCGATCAAGACACGGATGATATTTATCAAAACATACTGATGACCTTTTGGGAACAGGCGGTAAAATCGGCCAATGGACAATCTGCCGATCTATTTGGGAAATTCCCGACACATCAGTCGCTGGAAAAGGAGCTACACAAACTCCTAACTTCATCACTAGGAGAGATATATATCATTATTGATGCGCTAGACCAACTTCCTCCTAAGTCTAGATCTGATCTGATCCTCTGGCTTCACAGGTTAACACAGAAGATCGATGATAATATATGCGGTAGTCACCTTAGTGTGGCTATCAGCTCTCGTGACTGCAAAGATATCGACATGGAGCGAATGAAATCTCTATTTCCAGTTGAAGTCACTCCAGAAAGCAATAGATGTGATATTGAAAAATATCTAAAAAAGAATCTTGATTCAGATCTCCTGAGCACAGAAACTGGACTTAAAGACCGAGTATTTGAGGAATTGAGAAAGAATGCAGATGGAATGTGAGTATTGAGATATTTTTTCGCTTTATCTTAATAACTACCTAGTAACTAGAAAAGCATAGGTTCTTGTGGGCCAGCCTGCAAGCTACAAACATTTGCAATATGGAGACTAAATCTGAGGTGCTGAAGACCCTAGAGAATCTCATTCCTCCTCACAAAATGAAAGTGATGTACAAAGGATACGCTGAAAAATTTGAGTCTTTAGAAGGTATACGGGGTAATTTGGCCCGAAAGACCATCGCGCTTTTGGCACACAATGCAGGTGCAATGCACAAAAATGTACTTTTCTCAGCACTTTCGTTGAAGCGCAATGGAAAGGAAGATCAACTATTCGACGAGTTGAGAAAGGACTCGAACATCATCACCCGCTATTGCAACCACTTAGTTCGCATCAACGAGAATCTTGAAGTCTACCAATTTTGTCATGGAACAACCTTTGAGTTCTTCAGGAACTACAAACCCGATATATACAATCATGAAGTCGCCAAGTTATGCTTATATCAATTGTCTTTGTCGGAGCTTTCTCGGGGACCCCGAAACGATACCAGTTGGTATAATCCTGGCAGCATTGGGTCGATCATCCAGGCACATCCATTCTTACCATTCGCGTCATCTAGATGGGCTGCTAGCATCAAGAAGAGTTTTGCGTACGAGGGTAGTCTAGATGTCCACGGAACAGATTCCGAAGTTCTTAATATTCTCAAAGAACTTTTGGATTTAAACCCAGCAGTCGAAAGAAAGCAGAACTTACAGCTGGCGCTTCAGATTCATTTTCTTCAACTTGGCAAGACGATGTTGAGTAAAGTAAGCCATGAACACATACTCAGTTTCTACGGCTTCGTGAAGCTACTCGAGGCTTTCAAGAAAATAGAATGGTTCAATCCAGAAGAATCTGATAGCGATGGATTAAGGCCAATCCATTGGGCTATACAGAATGACATGAAGGCTGATTCTGATGATGTTGGCCGCTTCGTTGACAAGCTGATCGAATACGGAGTAGATATCAATTCGAAAGACAACGATGGTAGCACCCCTTTACATTACGCAGCATATCACGGGAACACTCACGTAGTTGGACTACTCATCGCCAGAAAGGTTCAAATTGATATTCCAAACAACGACAACGAGACAGCTTTGATTGTTGCTTGCAGAAAACATCGCGAAGATATAGTGTTGGCTCTTACAAAAGCTAAGGCCAACGTAAGGATTCACAGTTCATTTGGCACAGCTCTTCAAGCTATATCTTTGATTGGCTGCTGCAAGTGCGCCAGTGCAATAATCAGTTGTTTCAAGAGATCAAAAATTACGGAAAAGGATGGCCCATTCGGGACTTCCCTTCACGCTGCTGCCTTTCATGGCCATCTGGAGCTTGTTAAGCTTCTCTGCTCCAAACGCGTCAAAGTTCACGCGACGCATAGAACTTACGGCACCGTCTTAACGGCCGCAGCTACAGGACTGAATCCAGGACTGGACCCGACTCCTTTCTTGGGAGTTGTTGAAGAACTAGTTCAACGTGGAATCGATATCAACAACCAAGAAGGCATAGTGGGACCAGCTCTTCGAATGGCGGCGTATCATGGTAACCTAGACCTGGTTCGTCTTCTTTTGAGCAAGGGCGCCAAAGTCAGCAAATCAATAGGATTGATGGGCACTGCTTATGATGCTGCAAAAGACCGGGGACACCAGGAGATCATGAATATACTGTTGGATAGTGATCCAAAGGCGGCAGACTACATCACGCCAAGCACCTCCAGACCTCAAGATCAACAACGTGTCCAGCGCATCGTCTTTAAAGCAACTGTCAAAGCTAGTAGTATTGAGCGCGTTGATAATCTGATCACACAATATGAGAAATTCGTTAAGAAAGAAATTGGAAAAGGTGAAACGCTTTTTCTGAGAGGGTTAGTTCAACTTGGGGTGGACTGCTTCAAGGATGTGATTGCATTAATCACGAAAATCCGTCGGAACTCTAGCATAAACATGGGAGATCAAAGCCACGATAGAAGCCTGCGTATCCGAGACGCCATTTCCGGACTCTTCCGTTTGAAGTTTCCCATAGGCATAACGTCGAAGATAGATAGATCTACGTCGGAAGAAGACAGGTTCTCAGGGCATCTACCACAAGTTTTAGATAGAATGACGCAAGGTGCGGTGAAGATACTGGAGGATGCGTGTGCGAGCGAGGATAGGGGTTTGATCAAATTTATTGCTGATCGATGGATTGAAGCTCTCAATAATCTCGTGTCCTACCCGGGCTTTGGAGAAGCTATTTTGGAGACAGTGGTTCGGAAGCGCGCTGAGGAGCTTAAGGGTCATTTGACTAACCCGGATTTAAGCGACGTTGAAAGACTTGAAAAGGCCAAAGCTCTAGCTCTGGTGGGAATCGAATTGCTGTTAGCAGTTGTCGAGCAAAAGACTAGGTTCGGACGACTATCCTACCTCATTTCGAAACTCTGGGTCAAAGCTGTGATTGATGTCGATGATCTCGGTAGAGAAGGGGATGCAGCCGTCCAAGAGCTGGTTAACATATTCACGAAAAGATTATCTGAAGCAGTTAGAACTCAAAACCAAGCTGATGCTGAGATATATACTGATGCTGGTATTGAATTCATGAGAGCAGCAGCATTGAGTTCGAAGACAAAAGTGTGGGGAAAGCTTCGAAAAGAATGGATCATTCAATGGGAATTGATCTTCGAAAGTGACATGGAGTATATGGTGCAGGACCTAATGAAACGGAGACAGAGAGAATATGAGAAGTCTATAAAGGAGGGCAGGTATGACGAAGCTTTTGGGCTTGCGCTGGCGAGCGTGGAAGTGCTTGGCGCTGCTATCAGGTATAAACGCGACCCCATGATAGCTGTGCTTCAGTCGAGCATTCAGTCGAGCATCGAGTTGATGCAAAGGAGTCATCAGCATAACATCAGAACTGCTGGACAGGTTCATGATGAGGACCTGGGGCGCATATTTGATGCCTTTGTTAGCTTGTTTGGAGCGGCTGAGGAGATTAAGCCTGGCCACTTCAAGGGCCTAGCTTCAGCCATTCTTGAGTATGCAAGTTTTCCAGAAGATGGTCACCAAGAAAAACTTTTGTCGGCAATTATCATCGAACGACTGAAAGATGCTGGCAGGATTATCAACCCTTCAGAGCGAGAGGAAGAGTTGGTTCATGTTTACAGGGCGCTTTTCTTTGCTTTGGAGGTTATACTCGATTCTCGGGAGCCCAAAACCGCCCTTTCATCGTCACTGAAAAAGGCGATATTGGAAGGTTCGATTGGAACGCAGCTGAATTTTACCCAAATGGATGAGCTTGAGTGCTACATAAGAGCGAATGATTATCTGAGGGCGGAGGACGACAGCGTGCTAGGAAATGGGTAGAAGTTTATGTACAAGAAAGATTCTCCTATCCTTGTAATGAGCTAAGTGATCTCCGGCTGCGATATTGGCGATTGCAGGGTGGTAAAAAGGGGTATCACGTGATAGAAACAATGGAGCTATGGAGTCACGGTCTGCGGCAAATGCAGAGACTCCAAATATCCATAATGACTGTACTCATACCTGAGGCACTCAGGTGACATGTTGGCAGAGTCGGGAAGTCGAGAATTATAATACAGGTAGTACTGAATATTTGATGTGGCCTATTTAATTGAGACGACGCGGTATTTGCATTAAGTCTCTGCACTAAACCTAGGTTATCCATGGATCTTCTTGGACATCCCCTCATCCGGCAGAAGCGAAACTTCTTGTTTATCTCAAGTCATGATGAGTTCTAGGCCCTTTCATCTGCATAGCCCCAACATTAGGATCCATTAACAAGGCTGGCTTAGGACACGTCCACTCGCATTGAGCAGCATTTTAATCACAACTTAGATGATTGGCAGGTTTTGCTGTCTGCCTAATCCCCGATAGTTGCCGAGAACTAAATGCTAAATGTCTTGGACCCCAAATGATCAGAGTTTAAATCCGAACTACCACGACCAAAATCCAGGACATCCCATTCGTGGACGGCAACAGACACCCGGCATTCAGAGTGGTATTGCGTCAGTGAAAATGGCGGCGAAGGTCTTGGTCGGAACATGCCGGTGCCTTGCCCCGGAAGCTAGCTGGAATAGGCTCGTATAAATAGCGTGCGTATTCGCACTATTCGTAGTCTTCGTACATCGCACATCGTACAACTCGCAAACATCGCATCTTGTTCGCACTTTGAAACATATTAACAACATCGACCTCGTGATTGGCTCTCGCCGTTAATATTCCGAGCAGTAGCGCGCTATCAACAAGCCATGTGGGAAATTATCATGATGATCGCTGGCATGTGCAGTATAGCTATGCTTGCAAGATGTAACGGGGTTGGATGAAGAGGATCACATTGCACCGACTACTCAATGCTTGTTTTGTTGTATGCTTGCGTAATTTGGGGCTCAGGTAAGTAGGTACGGAAGGTTTTCGTGCGCTAGGTAGATATCTAGATTTATTTAAATTACATACCCTCCTCTTGCTTACAATACAGGTATGTGAGAGGGACATCTACTGATCGTCGTTGGTCTATCCTTCTTTTACCTATACAGTATCTTTAGCAGTAACATATTTGGGTTTACCTCAATATCACACCATGAAATTTACTGCCCTTCCTATCGTTATTGGTGTTGCATCAGCAACTTATCCATCCTACCCAAGTTCCGCGCACAATGCCGCCCCGAGTGGTCATCCATGGATAGCTCCTGGTCCGAATGACTGTATGGCAAATTAAGCCTCGATACCCATCTTCTAGCTATGAATGCTGATGATCCGCAGTTCGCGGCCCTTGCCCTATGTTGAATACTCTCGCAAACCACGGCTTCCTACCTCACGATGGAAAGAATATCACCAAAGACGTCACCGTCAACGCCTTAGGTTCCGCCCTTAACTTTAATTCCTCTCTCGCAACTCTCATGTTCCAAATGGCGACCATCGCAAACCCAGAGCCCAATGCTACATTCTTCACCCTGTAAGATAATATGAATATGTATCTTATGGGGGAAAACCCTACCTAACCATCATCATAGTGACCAGTTGAACGTACACAATGTCTTGGAGCATGACGCGAGTTTGAGGTAGGTTGCCTCTCGTTTTCGTTCTTTACACTACACCTAGGTACTGAAAACGTGGCTAACATCTCAAAGTCGCTCTGATGCTTACTTCGGAAACAACCACGTCTTCAATGAGACTATCTTCAAAGAGACCGAGAAATACTGGACCGGCGCGATCCTCGATGCCAACATGTTAGCCAACAGCAAGGTAGCCCGCCAGCTGACGTCCAAGGCTTTTAACCCTAACTACACTTTCACCTCCACAATGAACGATTTCAGTCTTGGAGAAGTTATTGCTCCCATTGTTGCCTTTGGTGATTTGCAGGCAGCAAAGGTGAACAAGACTTTGGTGGAATATTGGATTAGTATGTTCGTTCCAATATCTGGTTTTAAACGTATTCTTACCGTATTCTCCAGGAAACGAACGCCTCCCGACGGAATTAGGATGGAGCAAACGGTCCGAATCGATAACCCAAGAGATCATAGGGAGCCTAGTGTCGATCCTCAACAACGCCACAAGTCTTATAACAACGGGTACACCAATTGTTTCGAGACGTGCAGACCTCCATGCTGGGGTTGGTCTATGAAGGGCAACATATCATTTCTTCCTACGTGGGCCAAGCTGTACGTAGGCCACCTGGAAGATGTATATCAGTGTTCTCTAAGATATAATTCGGCTGCTACTTCAATTCTATATGAGCCTATTAGAGGTTTCAAGTTCATTAGACCAATAGTATGTTGCGTTGAAAACTCAATTTTATGGGTTTCTATATACCTGTATATACCTAACTACCTACATATTCAGCTTTCATTTGAGTACATATTGCAATGGAGTTGCGTATAGAACATGACGGAAGTGAATTGGCAGATATGGACGATCATTTGCAATTCACTTCTCTCAAAAATTTAGTATGAATTGAATGAACGTACGGTAGTTTTCACATTAAATATAGAGTTGACTTGACACTAGGAATAGTGGTCACCTGACTTTTCTTCTGCCATGACTAGATGCCACGCGTAACATGTGAATTTAAGGCGTCAGGTAATGATCTAATGGTAATTATATATCCCTCTAGGTATGTACCTAGTCATGGTTGAGGGATAGGAAACGATGAACTGAGTCCCGTCTTTTACTCGTGATGATTCCTGGCTACATTTCCCCCCCTCTCTTAAGACCCGCATTGCGCTTCCCCGATGATTGTTTCCCTTAAGGACTTGCAGCAAACAACATCTCGAGAAAATCAGCAAGGGATCTCCCAGTAAGAGATTTAAAAAAATCACACTAATACCGCAATCAGTAATTCTAAGCATCGTTTCCTTTTCGTGATACCATATTCTGGGTGACAGCAACCCTGTCCACAATTCCTCCGACCAAATTTGAAAGGCACAAGATAGAAGTTCATACCATTTTTCTTTGATCCAAATACACCAAATAAATTCCTGTTCTTGATTCTTCTTAAGTATCGCGGGCTGATCACGCATTCAACCATGCCTGTTACCATTAAAACAGCCTCACACTCTTCTGAACTAATTACCAACGAAAAGATTGTATCCTCGCCTGAACAACTCTTCAAAGCCTCCTGTCCGAGAGAGTTTCGTCAGTGCAAGGGTGTTATCCAATCTTCGTTCAATAACCTTTCCCATACCAAGATATTCTCTGCCCGAAACGGATTTGTTCATGCTGCTTCTCTAGCGTACAGCGGCCACCACCATCTGACAATCCGCCCGGAAGATGTCTGGCTATCGATATTGACACAATTCAGCTTCTATGTGAACGCCAACGCAGAAAAGTTAAGGAGTTTCTTCGTCGCGCACCAAGACCAGAAGGAGCTTATAGTCTTTGACGATGGTGATATCTATTCTGCAGATTTCGGGGAGATCACTCTCTGGATGACGCACCAGATAGAGCAGAATGTGGTGGACCCCGAATTACGGAAATGGATCATGCCAGATTTCAGTACGACAACCCAATCGGATACAGTCACCGCTGCGATCGTCATGATGGGCTCTATGCAGCAGTATTTCAAGTATATATGCGTATTTACTTGTGGCATACCTTCAGTCACGCTCCTAGGCGAAAAAGAGGATTGGATCAAAATTCGGCAACGCCTCGATTATCTACCTCGATTTAGCAAGGAAGCAGAGCGATTCGCAATTCTGCTAAAAGTAATTCTCGAGTACTTTATTCGTTCGTTCGACGAGCCAACTCACCCCGAAGTGATCTCTTTCTGGTCCCGTATAGCCCGTGAGGACTCAGGGTCAGGATCATCTTACCTAAGTGGTTGGATTACGGCTTTCTGTTTCTGGGAAGCGGATGGAAAATGCTTACATACATTGCCAACAGAACCCAAGGATGTATCATGGTTCCAAATCGGCTGCGATCTTGATGGGACACTATTTCATAAGATCGACATGGATGATGTGCCCGAAGGTTTTATGTCAGTTCCGATGGTGGTTGTTGAGAACGGCATCCAGATCAAAACGAGAATGGTGGCTGGTTCTATAGGAATCAAGGCATCAAGCAGCGGCGAACTTATCAAAACGAAACCTCCGCAGAAACGTCAAAGCTCGAACACGGGAGGTAAAGACCAAATTCCGGTAGAAGACCTGTCTGTTAGCGAGACTGGCCCGGACTCAATACAACCCGTTTCTGGCTGGTGGATATATAAGACAACTGAAAACGAGACGGGGAAGTGATGATCGGAGGCGGCAATATATCAAATAAAGGAAGCCTTCGGATCCACACCTGGGCAACTTGTATCGGTGGAAATTCAAAATCGCAAATATCCTAGTTGTATTCCAGTAGTAGCTAGCTAGTACTTACTTAGCTATCGTTGTAAGTAGTCTTAGCAACACCATCAATTAAGTCAGCTTAGCTAGAAATGACTGATATTTATTTGAAATGCACTTTTACTTCCTGGATAGCTAGCGAAGCGGATGGGCTACCTTACAACCCAGATTGCGTTCAACCCTAACCCTTACTCACCATACCCTAACCCTAACAATTTCTAACCCTAACCCTAGCTTGTCAGTACTTGTGAAACGTCACAAACTAGGGCAATACTAATCCTAGAATCGATGGTCTCCGCCAAGCCGTTGTACAAGATGCGATTAGTCTCGGTCCGGAAAAGTGGGGTCAGAAGCAGAGATCAGGTCTTCGACATAAACCTTCAACCACTTTATAATTCTGAGAAATTACAGAAGTTGAACATACTCGGCCGAGGGATTCCACAGCCCGTTTCACAACTCACCAATCTGATCTAGACATCAGGGTGGCCTCTAGAACTAGGAGAAACTCATCTAGTCTGGCGGGACCGAAGAGAATTTTTCATCGGAACAGTTCGTGATCTAGGAAATGAGGCGCCGCTAGCCGACCCACAGCTCGTTAGGTCGTCCCGAGAGCAAGGATGAGATGGTCTAGATAGACTAGATTTTATCTTATCGATCGATCAGATAATCAATCCATTCGAAGACCCATCTCGGGACTGTTCGCTTCTGGCCTTAGAGCGCCCCAGCAATACGTAAACATCGTCCCTGGCTCTCGACGCCAAGGCCGATGAAGGAGAGCGCCGAAATTTGAGATAATTTCAGATGGAGAGTTGATATAGAACTCAACATCCCTCAATGCGAATCGTTCATTATCTCTTTCATTATAACCGAATCTACCATCAAGATGACAGCTTCAATCGAAGCTGCGAGCAGCTCCGAAGATGCGGAAAAGAGCGTGATCCAGCCAAACGTTAAAGAATCCCATCTACCATCATCTACGTCATCGTCGGCATCATCTATAAGCGAGAAACCGCAACCATCATGGCCCTGGAAAATCACCGCAGTTGTTTTAGTAACACTTATTCGTTTCGGCGGCTCCTGGAGTGCCGGCATCACTGGGGCCATGAAATCGACGTTGAAGAAGCAGCTCCACATCAACAACACTCAGTATGCGCTGCTCGAGGCTAGCGAAGACTTCATAGTCACGGTTTTGATTCTGTTCAGTGGTCTCTTAACGGATCGACTGGGAGGCGCTGGAGCGCTATTCTATGGAAATATCATCTACTCGATTGGATCAATCCTTGTCGCTGCCGCCGCTCAGGTGCGGTCGTTCAAATTCATGGTGGGGGGCAGAGTTATTTTAGCTATTGGCGACATCTCAACCCAGATTGCTCAGTATCAAGTATTTTCATCTTGGTTCGCCCCAAACAACGGATTCGGCTCGACATTGGGACTTGAACTTATGGTTCAAAAGTTAGGAGCACTGGCCGGCACAGGATCTGCGAATGTTATCGCGGTCGTAAGTTCTTGGGGTTAGGGTTAGGGTTGTGGATGTAAGCTAACTTTTACCAGAATACTGGAAATTTTGCTTGGGTGTACTGGATTGCCGTCTTTATTAATTTCTTCACGAATATAGTTTCAGCTGTCTTCTTTTGGTTCAACAAGAAGACTAGCGACAAATTCGGCCATAGTGTGGACCCCGTAACCGGAGAGAAGCTAATGAAGAAGGCCAAGAAGCTGGAAGTTCGCAAGGTTCTCGAACTCCCGTGGGTTTTCTGGGTCATCATGGCCTACTCCCTTTTCACGACATCAACAGCCGTCATATTCAAGGGCAATGCAACAGAGCTTGCCGAAAAGAGGTTCAAAATTAGCGCCGTCACGGCGGGTTGGTATTCGGCCTTATTACAGTATGCTGGCTTCTTCCTGGTTCCAGTTATCGGCGTATTGATTGATGTACTGGGACAGCGGATAACTCTAAGTAAGTATGCCCATTAAGAGGTTTACGACGTAACTAACCAATTATAGTGGTGACATGTGGATTTGGGACGTTCATTGCAATGGCATTGGTAAATTGGGCGTCGACCGTTTCAGGGACTGCAGCCGCTTTTGGTATCTACGCCATTGTCTCCACATATAGCCCTACTGCGATCATTGACAGCATGCGTACTTCTCTGTGGCAACAGACGACCTTTGGGACGGCATATTCCCTTAAGATTATGATGAATAACTCGTACGTAATATCAGGTTTCACTTAGACTTACTTGGCTACTTGACTAACGACACCCCTCATCAGGATCAATATAATCGTGAGAATCGCAGCAGGTGTCATTCAGGATGCCGATAATGATTCATACAATCACGTTGTAGTCCTATATGTATGCTTGGCGGCAGCCTCTATGGCAGTGTCTTGCGTTATGATACTATTGACCTACCTTACCGTCGATTTCAGAAGTCTTCAATGGAGCCGCAAGAAACGCCTTGCTAGCAAGGACGTTTTGGTTGAGCGGAAGAAAGTATTCTTTAGCAAAGATGCTTCAAGGAATCAACTAATATCAAAATCGGCTTTCTGTCTCCTAATAGTCTTGCTTCTGGGTGGCTGGGCAGCTTACATTTGGGGAGCTGTAACAGGTCATAATGACTAAAGACACCACACCAAACAGCTCCTAGAAATTTAGAAACTTAGCTCTAGATCATTAGATAGAATACATATGTAATATTCCAGTTCAAATATTGAGTCTTGTGTCATACAAGGAGACTTATAGGAGAGCAAATCTCGCATTCCACTCTCATTACGGGTGCCGATGTAAGAGCGTATCAAGTCGCTTCAAAGGCGTCCAACTTCGCCGTCTGAATTCTGGGCTTACTAAATACTATAAGTAGCGAAGGCTACCTAACAGGGACATATACATTCATTTACTACCCAAAATCCTCATCAACAAGAATATGAGGTCCCATCAATCTGATAAACACCTTGCCCATCCGAATTTAATACCCGTAGTATCTTCCGAGACCAGACGCTTTTTCGTGCCATTTCTCATCCCCTCAATATGCACCTAGATGATAAGAGTTGCAATCAAAGCGATGCATTAGCAGGTAGCAGAGACAATAGGGATGCGGGATATATCGGTGCTAGAACTCATTGTTCTCTGTGCACAATCATGAGGGGTAGTAGCACGATTCTCGAAGCATCCTAAGATTCCATTATCTGAAATGATAAGTTGGTCTGCAACAGTTAGCATTTTCATCTATTAAATATAATGATGTGACCTTAAGAGCTTACTAGTATCGATACTGGTGTTGACGGACGCCGACTTCCGAGATCCATACTTATGACATTGGGTATTGAGTACGGTCCCATTAAGATGAGGTCGATCGAGAGGGCATCGCTTGCTCATACTTCCACTACATATATTGATTAGCTTCAACTCTCCAATTACCGGCTCAAAAATGCGTAAACCAATCAGTGATCATTCTTACTTGTCCATTGACTTGAGGAGCCCCATGTCCGAGCCATAGCACCTGTCCAAGGATAGGATGTTACATTACGAAGCACCTAAGCTTGCTTCACAATATGCCCTTAACCCTAGTTCATCGGCCAGTTTAACCAGGGTCATGTTCTTACCCATGCCAGCATAACCGCCATCTGCCGAGACAAGATAGGCACAAGAGCAAAGCAAAACAAGATTGAGAAATTTCATCGTGCTCGTACGTCGCGAAGGTAGCGAAGGTGGTATCGCTGGTGGCAAATACCTGTATATCCAGGTAGAGAATAAACTGAAAGTTTAGGAACTTCCTGTATTTAAATATATTTATTTTTCAGAGGTCCCTGATCATTATCCTCAAGGCAATTTGACCTGAATGTAGTGGTTTCGAGAGTAATAGTACTTGATTCACCGTACCAAATGAGTAAAAGCAACCTTAAAGGATTCGGAAATATTAGCTTTTTGCGTATTTCGATCAACTCAGTCACTAAGATATCTCAACGCGGAACATTCCTACCTACTCAGCATAAGTTGTAGTATCTCTTACCATTACAAGTCGTCCCGCATACTTTGACTATTCACACCAACAGGTCAGATTTTCTTTCTTGTTATATGTTGCATATCTACTACGCATGTTACAATACTTCTTGCAAGACAATGCATTTACTTATAAAGCTCCTTGTTCAAGACAAGACAATAAGCTCACAATGGACAAAGCACCCATACAATTTCTCAGTTTTACCTGACAATGCCATTGTGAATCAGCAAATCGCTCTTGCATTTGAGCAGATATAAGACGGACTTAGCATCAACATGATAGCTGGAATGATTATTCCATTTTCACAACAATTTGACCAAAATGCCTACATTCATACTCTGTCTCACTTCGTTCGTCGCATTGGTGTCTGGAGCACCCGTGTATTCTTCAGCTGGAGAATACACTTCGAACAACCTTTTGGCTAGTGTAGTGCCGTTCTGGAGAAGACAAGAGCCTGAGCCGGATTCCGGCACAACCATTACTACCACCGCTATCATAGCTATTGTTTCGGGATGTGTTGGAATCTTTTTCTTGGTGGTCCTTCTCTACCTCTGTGGTCGAGCCAGACGTTACCCCTCTCCTAGAGTGCTAGGTTAACTTGAAGTATTTTGACCTTAGACTTAGAGCATTAGATAACTAGAATCGTCGACGTGTGCTCTATTGGGCCGGTATACTTGCTTAAGGGCTGAAATCATAGTAGTGGGGTCATATACTATTACTGTATTAAGATAGTTACTAGGTAGGTACTTATTCGCTATAGTATCGGCAAGTTAGTTATGTAACTGAAAGTCCGTAATAGAAAAGTCTCTTTGAATAATATTAATTGTTTATTAGTAATGCATATATTATATCCAACTCAATTCTTTCGTAATTCTTTTCCTAAGTGCCTCATGTAGTGAAACCCCTGGTAATAAGGCTTCTATCCATCTTCTGTAATATCGAGAACCCGATTAGTATTTTCGGAGTGCGCGAAAAGCATTCTCTGTTTATATGACAATCGAAAGATGACTAGGTAGAGAAATATATATCTCTCTACAATTCAACTCTTGAACTAGGCCCGGGGTGCCGCCTCCCTTCATTCTCATCCTGGGGTTTCTCAACAATAATATTCTTGGTAACTCCGCTCATTACGGACATGAGCCACATCCGTCTTCCGGTGAGCTGCATCCAGATGGCGATGTACTGGGCCCACTTCCTGGGCAGCAATTCCGCATTGTGCCAGATATACTTGACCATCACGCCGGCTACACCACCTTGAAAATCAAGTACAGCTGATATAACTTCAAAACCGCCAATATAGCCATTTGGGACTGTCGTGATTGACATCGCCATCTCTATCGGTCCGACGTCGACTACCTCTGCACGTATAGCATCTGAGGCACTTGTAGACCCGACACTAGGTGGTTCAGGTGATGGCGGTCCATTGAATTGTGTGTTCACTGGGGATATGATTAGTTCATCAAGTGAGATTGTGTTAATCCTAGTCTCGTACTTCTCTCATTCCACATTATCCTGAAGACTTCAGATGCAAATGCTTCATCGTTTTCCGATAGCTCTGGGAGAACAGCCTCCAACGGAAGAAGAATTGCAACGGCGAATGATTCTATTTTTGCCCATTCTTGGTCGCCGAAGTGACGCTGATATGCCGGCGATGAAAAGACGGGATCGCTTCGGGGTATCTCATTAATCGTGTATGTCGACCGGACAAGTTGATATTGAAACCGGCCAGCTAAGTAGGCCAATAGTAATACTGGGATACTAAGTATCACTGATAAGACGATGACGAACTTCCTCGTAAAACACATTACGACGGGTTGAAAAGTGAGCTTTAGATATTGGAATCCTTTCGTAACGTTGTAGTTTTGAGGATTTTTAATCAAGTTTTGCACCGACTTTAAGGGATAATATAGCGCCTGCTGTGCCTGGTATCTACATATTGTGGGGTACTCTAGAGCTGGAATTAAGGCGAGCACAGGCCATTTTCAGTGGTCCCTACTAGGCATAACTTGACGCTAAACCTCGTACAGGCTGCCTGCCTAATCCCTGGATGGATCCCTGGATTTAACACGCCGTCGCGGGGGAATTTCAAGGTCTGCAGGGTTGACGACAAACCGTGGGGGCCATCGCCGGGGGCAGTGTGGGGCGGGAATTATACCCCCTACAGCCTTCAATTTCAATTCTAACTCACCTAACCCACGAACCCACGCATCTTAACCCAAGCCTCCAAGCTTCCGGAATACCCTTCTCCAAGTGAGAATTCTGTCAGATTACCCGCGTCCTATTCATTTTAGTTCTACTTCCTAATCATCAATCATTCATGGATGCCAACTTAGTACTTGACGTCGCCGGCGACATCCTCATCTTCACAGAATTGAGTGTAGAGTTGCTCTCATCTTCTGATACGTATAAAAGCTCATTGTCTTTAAAGGAAAAATACGGGACTTCCGCTGCTGATAAACTGAGGAAACCAAGGACAGCGCTCTCTCAAAAGCGCGATTTATTACATGAAAGATTACCGGCCAGTTCATTGCCGTCCCTAAAAGACGAGCTTCCCCTGGTGGATCTTGTCTCTTCCTCTCTGGAAGACTCTGGGATGCTACTCGAGATAATCGAGAGCATACCAGAGAGCTTTGCTGAGCACACAATTCAGTCATGGGAGGCTGACGCGAAAGCTTGGGTCTATTCAAGATTGACGGGAAAGGTTAACATAGAGAAAATAAACTGGCTTTCTCACTCTGTAACGAGTCACATCAGTTCCGTTCTAAGGTAAGCTTCACCGTCCCTAAACATACGTAATTGCTTGGGAAATCTTAAAATTTAATGCCAGCTTTCGGATCCTCGAACTCAACAAGATTATCGAATCTTTAGAAGACGTAAGACGGTATTCCAGACCAGAGCACGAATCCAGAATCGACTCCATTTCTCAGGACATAGAGAACCTGAAACGAGAGGTTCAAAAACGGTCAATGAAAACCGATACAAATGATTTGGCGGTCTTTACGGAGGCTGACATCAGAATATTTAACGACCGATTAACCAGCTTAACCGAAGCCGAGGACAACATGTTCGCAGAGAAAATCGTCGCCAGTCTCAACTACGCTAGTCGACCGGTTCGCCATGATTCCGTCCCTCAAGCACACCAGAATACATTCCAGTGGGCTTTCGACTCGCAGCTTTCGAAGTGGTTCAGTTCTGGCAAAGGCATATTCTGGGTCTCAGGCAAACCTGGGTCCGGAAAATCAACCTTCATGAAGTTTATCGCAAGACACTCTCAGACCAAAAATCTTCTCACTCAATGGACGGGCTCGGTAGATACACTTGCAGTGGCGGTCCATTTCTTTTGGATCGCGGGTACTTCGATCCAGAAATCATGGCAGGGACTGTTCCAATCCTTACTCTTCGATGTCTGCCATAAATATCCTTCAGTCGTTCCGCTGATCACTCCTACTCGCTGGAAAGCCGCCAAAGCTGGACTCTGGCAGGCTGCTTCCGAGCCATGGTCCGTTTCTGAACTTGCAACAGCACTTCGAGCGTTGGTATCAGCTGACAGTATGCCTCTGAAAATGTGCTTTTTCATCGATGGTCTCGATGAATACGATAGCGACCACGATGAGCTTTGTAGAGTTCTCTGTGATATAGCAAATTCTCCCCACATTAAAATGTGTGTATCTAGTCGTCCTTGGCCAGTCTTTGAAAGAAATTTTGGTGGTGAAAATCAAGAAAGATTAGATATCCACGAGCTGACTCGGAACGACATTCGTGAATTTGTAAGTGATCAGCTCAAGGCCTATCCTAAATGGGTTACAGATGAATCCGGAACGGCAGCGTCTGAGAAGCTCGATCTTATAGAAAAGATTGTGGGTCAAGCCGACGGAGTATTCATCTGGGCCTTCTTCGTGACGCGGTCACTAGTGAAAAATCTATCTGATGGCGATATAATTCAAGATCTGAGCCGACGTCTCAACGAATTACCGACAGATCTGGAGCAGTTGTTCAAGCACATGCTAGAGACTGTAGATCCTGCCAACCAAGCCAACATGGCAGGCATTTTGCAAACCGCCGCTCACGCATTCGAGCCCCTTCACATTGATCTCTATTGGCATTTGGAAAGGGAATTTGAAGAACATGACTATGCTTTTCGATGCCCGATAGGGTCTGGATCACCAGAACAGATTTTCGATCGGAGAGAACAGACGAGTCACAGTATAAGTGAAAAGACGAAGGGCCTGCTCAAGCTCGTAGATTTGCGTGTTGAATTCCTCCACAGAACAGTGAAGGACTTCGTTCTAACTAAGGATATGGAGGGGCATCTCCGCAGCAGGCTTCCGGATCACTACAACGGCTTTATATCTATCGCTACCGCATACCTCGGCTTTCTCAAAACGACCAATCAGGACCACTCACTTGTCGCAGGGATCATGAGACATGGAAAAGGTCTCAATAGCGGGCAGTTTATCTCGCACTTGAACCAGGCTTTACTTTACGCATCGGAAGCGCTAAAAGCAGGCCAAAATAACCCTCACCATTATCAGCAAACGACGACACTATTAGATACGTATGAAACAGCGGTGGAAGCTATGGCACACGCAAGACACGTTAACATCAGGGGAGTCAACTCGGAAGGTTGTGATCCCAGACTTCTTTTTCGTGAGGAGTTACTCAGACATGACCTAACGTCATACATCAGTAAAAGAATTCGGGACAGCCCCGATTTCTTCGATATTTTCGACGAATCGCCACTATACGCCGCACTCACGCCTATGTCACTCAACAATAGTGAAAGTCCGCCTCCCGTACCAACTACTCTTGAGCTCATCCTTCAGCGCGGAGAGAACCCCAACGTGCTACCACGGATCAGAGCCCCAGGGCCCTTCGAGGCACCATCTCCATGGGTAATCTTCGCCCGTAGTACGATGTCTGTCTTCAACATGCTATCAGGACCTCTCATGTTCCCCGCTCTGAGATGGAACGCATCCTTGGATAATGCCCTCTTCGACCTCCTAATGTCACACGGTGCAGATCCTAACAAACCGCTCCTAGACCGACCGGGGGCACATACCGTTTTTTCTCATTTCTTGAAAATATCTGCCTCGCGATTTCTTGGCGAAGAGTGCTTCGACGGCTATCTTAGAACACTAGATGCATTCTTCAGGACAGGCGCTAGTCTTGGTATTCCGCCTAGCGGAGCTATCGATGCAGATGCCCCGGTTGCATTTGGGAACCTCGCAAGAACGCATCCGGAGGAATCGGTGCTAGCCGCACACTGTGCCGAACTGAAGGGTCTTATGACGAGATTGGCAGCCGATCCCGGACGAGCTCGATTCCTCTCGTCCGTTACCGAGAAGCTTATTGTGAATTCTTCCGGTAGGGAGGATGACTTGGAAAAGCTGTCATTAGCAATATCCGAGAACTTCCCCGAATATGTTGCGGATCCATTATTGCGGTTAGTTAATAGCGAACTAGATATGTGTAAGAAACAGGGAGGCAAGCGAAAGAGGCATCGAGAAAGTTCAGGTGATGGGTCGTATGGCTCTAGCGTTAAGCAAGTTAGGGGAGAGTAAGAAGGTAACTGATCGAACTTCGAGATCTAGAGATGAAAGATATTCCTTACGTCTAGGTAGGCGCCTAGGTAGCGTTGGATTTTGGGGAGGGTAGTTCAAGTAGATACTAGGTAGGATAGATGATAAGCACCGCGATTGAACGCTGTTTAGTCATCTACAGACTGGCTCACACATTCATCTGAGGTTATCACTAAATAATATTCACATAACATCTCGGTAACCCCAAGCCATTCAATTTTACTACTTCAAGAGATGGACTAGCTACGAGGTCGAAGTAGCAGAGTCTAGAGCACGAAGTGAAAGATATCTACCAAATTAGCAACCCTAACCCATAGACCAACGCCGGAAATAACGGCACTACTGTAATAGGAAATTTTTAATCTCCTTTCGTAACCCCTGGATAGTGAAGCGGACCGGGCCACGTCGCTGCGACCGTGCGACCAACCAAGCAGCGCGGCGAGGACACCACTCCCGAATGGGAAGGCACTGAAGGTCGCTAAGCCTGGGTGAACCGGATCCTTAGAGATCTTCTCTTACCAAATCGTAACCCCCACCCCCTACCACTCTCAGCGCTATGTCTCGATGTCTAACTTTTACAAGAGCGAATCGCGTTTTCTTCCTTTGATTACCTACCGCCTACTCCTCGAACCATCGATAAAGTTCCTATTATGTCAGAAACGCACAACTTTGTCATCTTGGGCGGATCGGCCGCTGGTCTCGGCATCGCTCACTCCTTTCTTAAACATATCGAACCAAAATTGAAGGAGTTGGGAAAGATCTACCATGTATATATCGCCAAGAGTTCCTCACATTTCTTTTGGAGTTCCGGTAGCCCCCGTTCTCTAGTATCGGACACGCGCTTGCCTGTTGATAAGCTCTTCGCACCTATCGCCGATGGATTCAAGTCGTATGATTCTTCATTGTACACTATTATCCATGGCACAGCCGAGTCCTGGGATGTCGGGGGCCGCACGGTTACGATCAAGTTAGCAGACAGTGAAAAAACCGAAACACTTCCATACTTCGCTCTTGTCCTTGCAACCGGCGTCCGTACCCCATCTCCCGCTACCTCCCTCCACGGCGATTACACTGTTAGCAAAGCTGCCATCCATAGCAGACCTGAACGAGAAGCTTTATTCAGCGACATCTGTTATAGTTTCAGGCGGTGGTCCGACCGGCGTGGAAACTGCAGGCGAAATAGGTCACTTCCTGAACGGTGCTGCGTGGTGGTTTAGCTCCCGCCCATCCAATCCGAAGGCGAAGGTCACTCTAGTGACCAAAGCTAACAAGCTTTTGCCTATCCTTAGCGAAGCACGTGCGCTCAAGGCCGAAACTTTTCTAAACAAGGTCGGCGTCGGCGTCGTGTGTAATGTCAGCATCGTTTCCTCTACGACCGATGCCGACGACAAAACCACAGTTAACTTATCGAACGACAAACAATGGACCGCTGACATGTACATTCCTGCTTGGGGCACTACCCCTAACAGCGAATACGTCCCCGCCGATCTAAAGAACGAACAAGGTTATATCAAGACCAACAGCACAACTCTCCGTTGCGATGCCGCCGGACTCCGCGTTTATGTAGCCGGTGACGTCGGCGACTATTCTCGTGGGGGCTTCCACAGCCTCTACAGTGCCATTCCCGTCCTCGCCACCAACATCAAGCGTGACTTGCTAGCGGCGGCAGCCTCCGACAAGCCGGAGGTTAAACCCGAAGGCCCGGATCGCCCGTTCACTTTGAGTGACTCCGAGACCCAAGTCGTTCCAGTTGGCCCATGGGGTGTTGGTGCTGTGAATGGATGGGGACTGCTAAGTTTCCTGATTTGGCTTCTTAAGGGTCGCAATTATATAGTCGGCAATGTCCCTATGACTGTTAACGGTGACCTTGTAAAGAGGGATAATACTGTTTGGAAACCGAGCTAGCTTTTCACATAGAAAGCTCTCTCCCCCCCATCATTGAGCATGACCATTATTAAACAACTATTATCTTATTAACAATTTCGAACTAGGGATTTGTAGCAGCTACTAGGGTTCCCCTTACAGGGTACCCTGTTGTATTTTATCTAGCTGCTGCCAGTGAAATTGCGACTGGATTGAGACAGTTAGGTACGGAGAGATGAATTTCCCAAGAAACATATCATGAAATCCGTAGTAGGATAATGCTATGAGATTCATGTTAGGTGCCTGGCACTTATGAACAATCAACAATGACACTTCACGCATCGTATCACGAGAGATCTTACAGCAGGCAGCAAAATTTTACAAGGCTAACACTTTTTGCTTCGACCATGATCACGTGAATACATAGGTAGCCAACATTTTGCTTTTGACGATATTCCCAACGTGCGGCACAGACGCAGATCACCCAGGCAAGCCAGGTAGTTTATCTTGGCCACGTGGTAGAAAGGCATTCATCCAATAGAATCTTGGAACAATGTTCCATATGCGTAATGTGTTGTGATGCATAAAATATTCACTCCCCTTCGTGAATTGTTCTTTTTCTACACTTATCCAAGACCTGCCAAACTTACATTCAATGAAAATGGCTCAGACTTTCACACTCTTCCCAAATCTTCCGCCTGAACTCCGCCGCCAAATTTGGCTTATTGCAGCCTCTCAAGATTGGGGATATACCACTTTTCAATATGTTAGATCAGATGTGGATTTTGAAGATTGGGACATCAAAACTATCGGCAAACTCAATCTATCTGTACGGCGATCTTGCTACGAAGCTCGCTCGGTGACAGAGCATCTCTACACTCATATACAACAACCCTTGCGGTGGAAGAGTACGCTTTGTTTTTGGAAGCTCTCTGGTTTGTTCAACGTTCGATGTCATCTATTTTTCTTCCACCATTGGACAGACTACCATACCATACTTCACAACCTAGTCAAATACCGGACATTTAACACTATGCAGCACGTCGTCATCAAACCAAGTACGTATTCTCACATCACAAACTATATTAGAAGAGTTTTGTTCCGTTGTAAGGACCTGCGTACGCTAGTTGTCGTTTTCCCTTGGAACGACATGGACAATATTCCAGAGCACCGCAAACCACTGTATAAAGAATCTCCCCAGGAGCTGAACATGGCCAAGTTGCTACATGACATTGAAGCTGGAATTCCTAGCAACAATTGCAATCCAGCATGGGAACAATATGATCAAGTGCAGGAACTTCTAGGACAGTGCCGACAGGGAAAGCCTTTATTTCTCATGAGGACACCAGCGGAGTTGCGCTTTCCAGCGGTATGCTATACGAATGTTCCATATCATGGTATCTTACCAAAGCTAATCACTACAGAGTCCCCCCGTGCTTGCTCCTGGGGAAAATGAGAACCCTAGCAACCCCGTCAATTAGGACGCGTGAGAATCGAGATCTAAGAGACTAAGAAGCAAGATTACTGTTACGCGAGGAATTTCGAACTACCACTGCTAGGTACTACTTGCTCTCTCTAAGACTAGCTATTGGTAGGTCTTCCATGGGACCGACCGCCCAGGTACTCCAGAGCTCATAGTCTACTTCCAGCCGACATCGGATCCCTGTACAAGTCCTAGCAAGATTTTGGAATCGCCATTTATTACAAGGAAGGGTTTCAACATGATTTGTCACCATGGCATTTGATTGGTAGAGACCCACAGGTCACTTAAACAAAAGTTCCTATGAAAATAGTGGCAAAATGTAACTTTAAACTACTAAACTAATAGGGAATTGCCTAGGTGGGTGAAAAGCTAGGACATTCTTAGTTTCAGATAGACGGTCTTCGGAACCTTACAGCACACCGACACTGACCGACTACGGTTTTGGGAAGTTGGGGATGGTATTGGACAATTTCATATAGCTGAGAAAACGTATAGTTTCAGGTCCAGTAGGAGAGCCCATCACCGTTACACATTCTGATCATTAGCAATAAATCACGCGGGTGTGCCCCCACCGAAGGTAGGCTCTCCTCGGACGGTCGGCCCTTAAAAGGCATTTAATATGTATAAGGCTGGAAGAGTTAAATATAGAATATATAATCACCCTAACTGGCAAGCAATTTGCCAGCCTCATACTCCCTACATTTTTCGTCAATACGTCTCTATCCTCTAAATTCAATCTACCTTGAGACTTAAAGTTTCCCTTCATCTCAGAGCGAATAGTAAGCAATCCGACAGGCAGTCAGCCCCGCGGAAACAGACTAAGTACTTTCACATACTTGTCTAAGCATCGATCAAGATGGGTTCTCTAAGAGTCCTCAAGACACTTCATGTAGCAAAGGTAAGAAAATCACCTGCATATAAGAACAGCTCATGTAGAAGACCCAGCATGATAGCGAAGAGCTAACGCTCTTAGGGTGTCACAATGGACATCACCATCGACGAAAATGAACCAGAAGACTCAATCAGCAGATATGTCATGGATACAACATGTATTGGCGAAGACACTGTGTCCGTCCCACCGCATTGGCATAAGGTTAGTGGGTGCAGCCCTAGAGAAACACTGTGTTATAAGATAGGCGCTGAATACGATTTATTCTCTTAGGACCACTCAGAGCATCTCAATGTGCTTGAAGGAAGACTTCAAGTAACCCTCAATGGAGAGAAGATCATTCTAAAAGCAGGAGATCCAGCGGTGCTAGTGCCACGAAGGGCTATTCACAGCCTCCAGGGTTTCAAGGGTGAAAGGCTTGTTTTACGCGAAAGAGCTGACCCTGTAGGCATGTACAAAGCCATGTAAGTATATCTGACCCACGAATCTTGAGATACTTAGAGAGAAAGAACGCTATACCTACTTAGCTAGTTAGTATAAATGGAGGCTTATTATAATCATAGGTTCTTCAATGACTTGCTCTCAACGGGGAACTTTGGAAATATCTGGCACATCTTAAGAGCGTTTTACGACTCGCAGACGTATCTCGCTCTTCCGCTGTATTTCCAATTCTTCGATGAAGTCGTGGGTATCCAATAGGACGAAGACGTTAAGACCATATGCTAATCTCAAGTCTAGTTTATCACAATATTTGGTGGCATTGCGCATCTGTTCGCCCCCAAGAAGCCGAAAACTCTATAGTTGGTTTATGGATGGCTTCTCGTGTAGTTCTTGTAGAATTATATATAGGTATCTAGGAATCCTCACTCACAATTGATTTGGTGTTAACCGTTGATTCTGTAGCCCCAACCCTGATTTTTTCCCGGGACATCAGCAACCCTAAGCCCTCAACTAATTTAACCCTTACCCCTCATTCTGTCAACCCCTGACCCTAACCCCAAACATATCGCAAAAGGTATCGATTAGACTAGATGACGAAATCAGCATTTAGAAGAAGGAAATCACCTAGGTTAGCAAGATCTCAGCAGAGGTTTAGATTAGTCTTTATTGGAGAAATGTACTATATAGTATCATTTAGTTTGTGTGAATATCTGTTCACTGTCGTATTTGTTGATGATAAATGATGACTAATCAAGAAGAGGGGTTAGGGTTAGGGGACCTGCCCCTACAATTTCCCTAATGAAATCTGTTAGTCATTGTCATCAGCCGACTCCTCCACATCATTCTCATATTTCACTGTTCCGTCAGAACCGTAAGACCACGAGTCTTCGAAATGGTCGAATTTGGAAGACTTAAACATTCGAGGCACACGAAGCCTAATCTCAAGTTTCACGCCTGCTGCTGCTGCGGCGGCGATCAAGTCATCGGTCATACGCCATGTGACGATCTTCCAGTTCGGGTCCCTGTCCATGATAGGCTGCTCACTGAGCTTGATCTCTTTGATAGAAGATTTGTTATCGCGACTTCTAGCCATCAATTGGAGAAGCCAGTCGACGTATTCGTTCTTAGCCGTCCTCGTCCATAGCTGTTTGAATGTCTGCGACGGTGCGTGTTGTCGCATTTCCCCGACGGACCAAAATAAGCCCTGGTCGTCGTCGAACAGCAACTCAAGATATTCGAGGCGCGGTGGCAGAAGTTGCCAGACATCGTACGCCCAAGCGCAGCTCGCAACAACCTTACTAGATGGAAAGAGAAAAGCAGCGCTTAGCTCGAGCCGAGACATGATGGTGAACCGGGATAGATCGATGCGAGACCCATCGTGAGAGGGAATGTGAACGTTATCAATATCCATCGCTAGATGCTTCACACTAGAAGCGACGGGAGCGAACAAGACCCCGTACATTGACGGGCGCAGAGGCACAGTTAAGTCGAATCCACCACATGAAGTATCGTTAGCTAATTTGCGATCGATCTCGATACCTTCCCCAGGGGCGCTAGTCTGCAAGCAGATTAAATTGGGAACTCTAGGCAGTATTAATTCCAAGGCAACGGTCGAGATAGGATGCGCGCCCCAGAAATGGAGATGTTCCAGTTGATCGAGCCTCTTTTCTGACCTAATTGGAACATCTGTCACGAAGCCAGTTATCGGCGCACAGACAACGATTTCGTTTAATTTTGGCAACTCGCACAACTTGATGAAATATTCCGCGGGCACGTAGTTCTCCTTGCCCTCCATTCTGTTAAGCTCAATCTTCAACTCCCTCAGCTGAGCAAAGCTGCCATCTGCATAGTCGTATAGAGCAGGGAGCGACGCACAATTGAGCCCAGTGAGTACACAGACGAGCTTCGTCAGTGACGTTGATCTTGCCAGATGACCAAGAAGTTCGTTGTATGTCTCAATATCCTTCTTATAGAACCAACGAAGGTTTGCTGAATGGATGCGGTTCACAAGGTGTGGGAACTCTCGACAGCACTTGTTCAGGGTCGCCATTCGCTCCGCGTCTTTGGCTGACTCTCCGTTTGTCTCTAGCTTGACATGCGAGTATAGACGATCATTTGCTATCTCGGAGAGACGGCGGCACGTAAGCGCAAGCGCGCACAGAGTGGGGTGTCCATTGTCTGCATATTGTCGTCCATCCTGGTTATCGAGGTGAGAGAAGATATTATTCTGAATCTCGAATGGGAGACTTTCTAAAGACATGTTTAATCATTGCTATGCGCTTCGGGTCGTTTTTCTCTTCTTCTTCTCCTTAAAATATATGAATTCGTTATAATATAAGCGGTCAGGACGAGATATGTAGGTGCCTACCAAGAACTTTTAGCTATGGTGGGTCGCTAGGCAGCTAAACCCACACAGGCCAGGGGGGGACCTCCAGGCCATCCACGACTCAGTCATTGATACCATACTATTCAATGGTCACCTTATTAAATATATAAACTGAAGTTTCCCTATTTGATTAAGTAAACACTGGATATATATCTGTGATGTAGTTAAAGATGAGATCCTTATCTCTATAGTCAATTCAGAATTCATTTTCTCTTCCTAAACGGTCAGTATTAGGTACTAGGTACCTATCCACCTATTAGTTAAAAAGTTTCAGGGGTGACTACTAGAGCAATGAAAATGAAGGCAAGATTCATGACCGAAATCTAAAATCTGTATAGGTACTATACTAGATAATATATCGGAACCTTGGAATATTACTACAGCACATACGCCAGAATTTATCTTTCAGATTTTGATGACGATTGCGTAGACTGCCTCGTCATATCCACCCGATTGCAGATATATTATTTCTCGTAATACTGGACCAATTGCGCACAGTCCTACCAGACAACTTTGGAAATATATCTTGTAAATCCCCTTATGCAAATTGTACAGCCCTATCTAGCGTCGCATTCTTACAGACACAGCCTAGCGGCTAGGGACAAGAAGGATCTTGGAGCCTTACAACGTGGGATAAAACTTAGACGGAGTTACGCAATTATCAGCATGAACGTCGTAGATCGGGCAATATAAATGCAGGCATACCTCACAAGTTATTGTACCGAAATTTATATCCTACCAATCTCTTATATAATATCCTGATTTTGATCATCGTCACATCGTTTCAGTAGGGCAGAAAGAAGCAATATTTGGAGTCATTAATCTGCTCGGTCAAAATGTCTGAAAGATCTGACGAATTTCAGCGGAACGGTCAGGTAAGAACCCATAACAACCTTCAAGTCTTATCAAGACCTTACCTTCAGGACAGAAGTCGGCCCCCACTATCGGATTCCTCATGAAGACCGTGCTTCTCCCGAAGGGAGTTTTTGCGCTTTCTATCGCATTTGCTAAACACCGAATTACTGAAAACTTGTTGCAACCCACGCCTGACATAATACCATTACGGCTACCACAGATGACAGTGTGGATATGGGTGCACCTTTTGGTTGCTGATATTTCAAACCGGAAGCTTTCTGAATCCACACTTGGACATAACAATACGCACTCGCGACGTGGGCCTACTACTCCTATGGAATCTCTCATTACCCTTCGTACCACAGTCATCTTTTCCATGGGGATGAGCTTCTTCTTTAACAGCTACCTACCCAGCATCGCCTTCATGATATTGCTTTGGTTATATAATAATCGAGGAAGTTATACCGATGGTCCATGGATACGGATGGGGTTGAATGCTATCGGGATCTCTTTTTTCAACCAGGCAGCAGCGAGATTCTTTCTATCAGGCAAGGCAGCAGAGAACGAGAAAGCGTTCTTGAACTGGTATGTCCTGATGGCGGCAGTCGCCATGACAACGATTCACACTCAGGAGTTCCCGGACGTGGCCAGAGACGAAGCTCAAGAGCAAAATACCTCACCACTGATGTTCGGTGATGTTTTCCCGCGTCGGAGTGTTGCGGGTCTCGTGATGATTTGGTCTTTTATCTCCCCGAGGTTTTGGAATGCGTCTTCCTGGGATGTTTTGGTGTCTTCGGTAGGATTAGGAGCTATCATATCTGCGTTGGTCTTGCTGCGATTGGGCTGGATGTGTGATCAATGGGCATGGAGAATTTGGTGCTTATGGATAGTTAGCTCGTATCTCGGCCCTCTTTATTGATATAATTGTTCATGAGGAGGATATATAGGTAGATTGAACGATATGAAAGAAGTCACCAATATTTAAGATCCTATGCTAGCTAAGATACGAAATTCTACCGTCCTTAATCTGATGTCAGATGACTCCTCAAATTGTATATGATATAACATTATGCTCACAGAAAGGGGGATCGGCCTAGCAAACATCTAGCATTTTATTCCATAGCTTCTCCTTCAACAAGAATCCTTGCTTTAATTGCCGCCATTTACCAAGGGTGAATTCTATCAATAGTCTCGTTAAAGAACTTTTGGGAATGTTGCTCCTTAACGGAATGATCGATCTGTGCTTACTTCTAATTAGAATGAGACATCTTACGTCCACGCATGACAATAAACTCACGATGTAGGCAGTATTTCTACTGCTGTCCTCGAGGGTGATGGGTGCCTTTTCCAACCCGAAAGCCCGCGCTCCATCATTTCCTAGGTCTGTCTGAACTAAGCCCGGATGAATGCACAATGTGATTAACCAGTCATTCTCCATGCCTATTTTCACGACCAAGACGTTAGCCAGAGCCTTCGAACTAGCATAACTAGCGTTTGAGTACGGATACTTGGGCATTTCGTTTAGGCTACCCCCTGCGGCACTTATGAAGGCGAACTTGGCGGGTCTTGGTGCTTTGCGAAGAAGTGGGAGCGTTGCCTTGTACAAAAGCATGACGGAGATACCATTGACAAACAAGACATGCTCATATTCCTCAAGAGGCAAGTCTTCGATGGTATTCAAAGGAGCAATTCCAGCACTAGATATCACAACGTCAATGTGATTAATCCCCTGAGCTTGGATATCTTTGATGGCATCGTAGGGGTCTGTCCGAGAGGATGAATCGATCTTAGTGATAATAACCTTAGTATTCTCTCCTCTTGGAACACTTAGAAGACCCTGAGCGCCTTCGACATTGCGAACAGCTGCTATTAGAGTGTTATTTGGCTGAGAAACATAGTGCTCAAACATGCCGCGCCCAATCCCTATAAACACCCCAAGTTAGATCTCTCAGTCGACCGTCGAACAGGGCAATTTCACACATACCCCGATTAGCTCCAGTGATCAGGTAGGTCTTCCCCATAATAGCGCCGACATATGATTATGACAGAAATACTTTTCGCAAGAAGATGCTAGGTAGGTATCGAGAATATATGTCAAGATTGTTCTGCATTGGTTGATGCCCTGCAAGCTGGATGTATGAAGAATTAAATATGGTAGGAATCACGATGACCAATCTATATTTGATTTATAAGCAGCTGCAGATGAGCAATATTATCTGGATACTTAGACGGATAGTCAAACCTGGTATCCAGAGATGACTTGGCTATATTGCGGCCTAAAAAGGGGGGGTTACCTGCCCTATGGTTAGCTGACTAATGGACTATTGCTGCCACGGCGGCCACGGGTTCCACGGCAGTGATGACATAACATCACCATACATAAATAAACATTACTACCTAGGTGGTAATCGAAATCATCTAAATTAGTGTAGTTTAACTTCATGGCTAATTGACAGCTTGAATCTTGAAAATTTATTGACGAAATGCCGCTACTGAGTTACTTCCAGGCATCTGACGCGCTATAATTTCGCATCGATAGCGGGATGCACCTGAAGTACAGTAGATGACCGCCGTCCAGCCACCCAACTTATCGGGGTGTTGTCGTCTTCAATCACAAGAAAGGTGGTCAAAGAGCAATGTGAATTTAAAAGATTAAAGTAGCTGGTAGGGGGTCGTATTGATTCTTGATTTATTCCTTCGTTCGTTCAATTAATATATTTATATGGACGTTAAGAACCAACTTCTGGTCTAGAATAACCCGTTGTTGTTCTAGTGATTGACAGTTGGTAGCACAGGGGGCCACCGGGGACTTATAGTGGCTATAGCGTGCTTGTTATAGCTTTTCGGGGTACACCTATCCTATGACCCTTGCGCAAAAGTTGTTAGTAGCACGACCTCCCGGTCTCCGGGCAACATTGCATTTCAATTGAGATAGAGAACATTCACATATCACTTGGTGAACTATGAGACATATTGAGCTAGTATTTACATGATCATGTAACTATGCTTTGATCATTATTCGATTCTTGATTAACCCGGAGGTGGCAATAAGAGCACAACACGTATGAAAGTTCTACTAGTCGTGATAAATATTTACTACCTATCCAGGTCTTCCGGCCCTCTTAGTACGTTAGATATTCCATCTCACTATACCTGCCTAATTATAGACATTTAATTCTCGTATAATGCGAAGTATTGTCTCAGGCAGGTAATTACTACCTCATGTTCTCATTAAAGCGCAGTGCCGACAACCCATAGAGATGGCAAACCGCATACATCGAGCGTCTAATAAGATAGAATTTTCGTCCCGAAGAACAAACCACAGCTAGGGAAACTCCATCTTATTATAAGATCAAGAGCTTCCTAGATTCCCAATAGCTAATGTGCTATCGATATTCCGATCGAGTAGATTCCCCTATAATGTTACCCCTTTTCTCGCGACTGAAAATTGTTCGATTACTAGTCCTCGGAATACTTGCCTCTACGGTTATTACTTCAGCCATCGATTCCCAGAAGACCACTGATACATCATCCGACTGTCGAGCCTTGCCTGGAGATGCCGCCTGGCCTTCGGAGAGCAAATGGGATCAACTGAACTCAGCTGTTGGCGGTAGACTTATTGCTTCTCTTCCCCTGGGCTCCGTATGCCACGATCCTCATTACGATGAGAAACAGTGCAACTACCTTCGTGAGAATTGGGACACGCCGCAAACCTACCTCGATAATCCCGTAACTCCAATGGGCTATTGGTTCCAGAATTCCACTTGCGATCCTTGGGTCGATCGGAAACTTCCTTGTGAACTAGGCAATTCGGCCGAATACGCTATTGGCATCGCTGGTCCCGCGGACGCCATCGCTGGCGTGAAATTCGCACACGAGAACAATATCCGCCTGACTATAAAGAACACCGGCCACGACTACCTAGGCAAGTCAGTCGGGAAAGGTTCTCTTGCACTGTGGACGCACCACCTGGATAGTATCGAAGTGAAGAAAGACTACGACCAGTCATGGTATAAGGGCCCTGCGATAAAATTCGGTTCTGGGGTCTCAGGTATACGTGCAATCGAAGCCGCCCGTGATGCTGGTCTGAGAGTTCCAGGCGGTGCTTGCCCCACAGCGGGCTTCGCTGGAGGTTTCATTCAGGGTGGTGGCCACTCCCCACTCTCTGGTGCTTATGGGATGGCTGCAGACACGGCTCTTGAATGGGAGGTTGTCCTGGCAGACGGCACCCTCATCATTGCAACCCCTCAACAGAACGAAGACATGTATTTTGCACTGTCTGGAGGTGGTGGCTCAACATTTGGCGTCGTTATTTCAGTCACCGTCTGTGCCTTCCCTGATGGAACAGTTGGTGGCGCCTCTCTATCGATTGATTGCGAAGGTCTCAGCAACGACACATTCTGGAAAGGGGTCACATCTTTCCAAAAGGCACTACCTGACTTCAATAAGGCTGGTGCTCAGACTGCTTTTGTCGTGACAGGGACAAGATTCGATATTCTCGCTCTCACACTTCCGGATTACAAAGACGAGAACCAAGTTCGCCAACTCATTTCCAGCTTCACAGTGGACCTTGATAGCCTCGGATTGAAGTACAACCTGACCGTTTCCATCAGTCAAACTTATGTTGACCATTTCGGCAAGTACTTCGGCCCCTTGCCTTGGGGTACCGTGTCAATTGGTGCTCTAGCAAGCGGCCGTTTCATTCCATTATCAGTCGGCCAGGCGTCCCCTGAGAAAATAGTTAGCGTCTATCGCGAGATCTTTGACAACACCCAAATCCTCCTTGCTTCTACCGCCCAAGACGTTTCAATCAATTCGGAACGCAAACCAGTCGCATCGAACTCCGTCATGCCCGGATGGCGTAACGCTCTTCAGGTCATCATTATGGAGAGCAAATTCCCCTCGAATATCTCATGGTCGGATAAGGAGGCCCTTGAAAGTCAACTGGTCGATTTCGCAGAACGGCACATCGACTCCCTGGTGCCGAACGATACAGGTGCCTATCTGAACGAGGCGAATTTTTCGCCTGAGATTGACTGGAAGACTCAACTTTATGGTAGCAACTATCAGAAGCTACTCGATATCAAACATAAGTACGACCCGAACAACGTGTTCTGGGCCGCAACGGCCGTCGGCTCAAACGCGATGACCGTGGCTAGTGATGGGCGCCTCTGCAAGGCACAATAAGCTCCAGAGCTTACAATAATGTGTTGAAATTTGATTTTATCAAGACCTTGAATACGCATATACTCAATCAAATTCATTTGCTAGAAATCGGTCCTCCCCTGAAACAATGTGAAAAGTCTTAGAATTGATTAGTCATTTTACCCCTTTTTGTAGGAGATCGTAAGATTACATAAGCATACTACCTACCCCGCATTGTGTCTACCCCGCCATCCACGCTTCCTTATCGCTTACGTCACTGACGTGAGACCCCTTTTCTCAACTCAACATAGTTCCATGGATCTCTCCAACATAGGTTATAAGTCTAGTGTCTCTTGCTATGTTATTTTATATAGCGTGATACGGGATGAGAATCGACATCAATGGTTGCTTAGGAAGCTGCACTTTATCAAGATGTAATCATGGATATTGGATCATGGATCGCACCATGCCACCAAAGCCCAAGAGGGAACGTCCTTGTCCCCAGCACATCTTTCATAAATGAAGAATTAAAATGAACATATTTCCATTTCTCACCCTAGGAGAAACTCTTGCGAAGGAGTCCCATTCATTTGATCTCGTAGCGGTGCCTCCACTGGACATAATTGCGCCAGATACGCCTGCTTGCCGACATAGTAACTTATTCTATAGATTAGATACATCCATAGTAAACACAATTTCCAAGGTTCCAAATTCCTCAGATCAGATAACTCACGTTTCAAATTTAGTAATCCGGTGCCAGAATTCGCTTCCACAAGAGAAAATGTCTCAATACCAGCTCCCGCGCTGGTATCATCCCAGGTCTTGCCATCCACCGGCGTGAATATTCCCCCCACACCATTGTCAGTGTGTAGTAGTTAAACACCTGGCAGTACGTTAGTGTATGATTATGCGAAGTAAGTAGGTTCGAATCCTGCTGTGGCAACCAACGGTCCGATCCAGGTTTTTCACCCCGCTTTGGGGCCTACTGGGCGTTGGAGGGTGGTTCTGAATGACGTTAGAAGAAAGTGGGCTCGGAGAAAGGTTCTTTTCTTTGATACAAGATCGGTTAGCCGAGGTCGCCGACGCACCTGGCTAGAGTAATGCGTAGAGAGCAGGAGTGGTGGAAAAATTTTATATGTCAAGCGAAACTTTAGCTCTGTTCCTACCTAGGAGTACTCTAGACGTCCGCGTGCGCCATCGTTGCGACTTGATGTGTATACTACTTAGAATAGTATCATGTCTTTTGGGCGTGTTGGTCAGATAGTTGGTCGCTTGACCAGCATTCATTTGATGCCAAGTTTGTCGTAGACGAATTAGAATATAGCGCTGCATGAAATTACAGACCGGAAAAGACATGGCTCCTGGAGGTATCAATATATTATATTGCAGTATGGGTGGTTAACAGTTTTAAACGAGGATAACGAGGACGAATGACTTTAGGAGGACATTTGAGTAAGAAAATACATCCTAATTCATCAATTCGGCAGTCCTAAATGATATAGTGTCACGATACAATTTTACAGGTAGACAGAAATACGGTCAAGATTGTCTTCATAAACATATCGTTCATATCACGTTCAATATGTTCATGCGCCTCACAGATGTGCATATCCTTGCTAAGTATATACTTTGCTCTAAATATGTCATGGTCACCTGGGTAGCCCAAGGCAGAACTTAGTGATAGATTTGGGCAATGCTGTTCTTTCTCTCAAATGTGACACCTATTAACCGTTGATATGTGATATATTTGATTTGAATATGGCACTGTGGTAGTCGATATTATCTGGAACTAGGTACCTGTATCCTTCAAATTTAACATAAGTAGTTGGTATAACCCTCTAGTAGCTGATATGGATGTGAACCCCAATTCATGTATCATAAATCCTGACTTCTATCAAGACACTTATCCATCTACGCAAACCCGCGCCAACACTTGGAACAGGACCTTGATAGGTCTTTGTCAAGAAAGATATAACATTCCCAACTATCATGTCTATCGATTTCTTTAGATAAAGCCTTTTGATTGAGCTGTCTGCCAAGAAATCACTTTCTTTGACTACCTAGGTACCTACCTAACATTCTTCAACCAAGATGACTAAAGTAAGCAGATAACACCTTCAAAGTATTTCAAAAGTACAATGTTAAGTTAGCTTCTTTCGTTACCTATTTAGCCTATAGTTGTGGGTTCCCAGGTCAAGATACCTAATTCGACTGATTTGGGAGTCTGCACGGTTATAAAGATTTCCGAAGAGTCTGCTACAGTCCGGTCGGGAAAAACAGGTCAAGATCATGTTGTAGAGACTAAATCGCTCATCCTTTACGACCCGTCATCGTCAGCTCCTGTAGGAAGGTCAGGATATAATTAGCGGTAGGATTAGATTAGGTACGTCGAGTTTACGGATGGAAATCGCTCGGTTGGAGTAATTGTGATAAGATGAAAACTGTTATGAGACAACCGGGGCTAGAGCTGTTAGACCTGCTAGACCCTTACTAGGTAGCTAAGTATAAGAAGGGGGCTAAGATAAATAGAGATGAGGTCTACTTGCGAGGAAAGTGGTTTACGTACAGTAAGGGGTATTTGATATCATAGTCTTGAAGAGCTTTTCGAGCTTCTACTTTCTAATACAACATCTTTTTCTCCCACCGATCTTCTAATATATCATTCCAGGTACCTACTACATACCAGAAGCATAATTGCTTCTCTGCATCCACTCTGCTACTAATATCTAATTAGGGGTTATTCACTAGGTAACAACAATTACGATGAGCAAATTGCTAAAGGCGATAACCTTCTTTGAAGAAGAATTCCAAGCTAGGCATATATGAGTAATTAGTACATTGGTATTTTAAACTAATGGTGAATATGACAATAGAGACTTGATTTAAAGTGTAGAGTTGGGCGAACAATACCTATGTTATCACTCTCTGGGTGCTTATTGTCACGATGCAAACCTAGAAGCAAGGAAAATACTCTTTTGTTGTACGCGGAGCTCTAAATTATCTCGTACTGGGAGATCTGATATATACGGAAATGCCTCTTTGTCTATCTGAATGCTGAGAGATGTCCTGCCAAGGAACTCCTCTGTGGGCCGATCCTAGCTCTGTGGCCATCACGGGATCTTCGTAGAAGGCTTGACAAGTCGGCCAGGCTGGGATACATTTCACGCGTTTCATTAGAAGCGCCGGCAGCGCTGACAAAGTCTACTTGGTGGTAGACCTATTGGAATATGACGCTTCACGTAACTACAAATCGGGACATAAGCCGATGCGTTGATTCGAACGGCTCCTGGAGGAATCGATATATCCTCCGGTATTGTTGGTGGCGAATATCATTATATAGTCCTCAGTAGTATGATTTCTTGGTACAACTTTGCAAGTGAGTAAAAGTAAGGCGTGAGGACTCTCGCAAACATCGTGTTTGTGATGTTCAAGCACCTCGCCGTAGATATATAAATTCATATGTTCGGATGTATATCTCTTCATAGATTACATGGTCACCTTGGCAGTCCAGGGCAAAATCAAAAGGCGGGAAGAGATGGTGGTAGGTGTGAGCAATGCGGCTACTATGTAGATCAATGTGTTGGATGGAGACAAATTTGGGAAGCTTGTATGAAATGCTCAGGATGCCTAAATAAAATAGAATTCATCAATATACTATCTTATACTTTTATCAAATGCAACCATAAGTGCGGAACTTTGAAGAGCCTGCTTAGAAACATCGATGTACGTGATACTTTGCCTGGCGCTTGAATTGGCTGAAGATGAGGCTCTGCAGTATTCATATTCTCGGTGATATTGCTCACATTGTTGCCTAACGCCTAGTATCAGGTGAATATATTAACTATGACTCAAGTGGCACCCTGACGTTACATATACCTGATAAAGATACCGGCATTTTTACGAAATGGAATAGAGACGAAGGTGCTATCTCCCGGCCGGCTCTATTATAGGTAGCCTTTCAAAGAACTATTGAGTACTAACTACCCAGGATACTACCCTACCATCATCGAAGGAAAGCAGGCTGCGAGATAAATTTGAATGCCAGTAGAGGCCAAAGTGTATAGAACAACTTGTAGTAAAATAGTTTCTTAGGGGATATTCCCATGAATAAGAATATATACTCATTTACACTGGCTTCTGTTGTGAATATACGCTATTATCTTGGTACCTAGGTACCTAGGTAGGAATTAGAATCAGGCCATGTGTCTTAATTAGGCGCTAGGCACCTAGGTATGTAATATATGAGAAGAGAAAATCGAGGCTCTGAACTAAACTCATGCAACTTCTATGTTCATTTCCCGTAGGAAATGTCTCAGAATGAAAGTCAGCTTACGAGTTGCATATCTATTACTACCCAGCTACGTATTAACTCATTGACTTTCATGGGAACCAATCCAAGGCTAGAAAAGCTACCAACATGCCGCCTTCAGATAGTTGTGTAACCTAATAACCTTGGAAGTTCCTACAGGATTGACGATTAATATTTCGCATAATTATTACTATGGAATGATTGACACGGCGTTCTTTCTAAACTCGGACTTCATATTGTATCAGGTACTTACCTAGGTAGGTACTGAGGTATATATTTGCATATAAATAACACCAGAATCCATAGAGAATGGATCTTTCTCTGCCTTCATACCATCTTCCTCACGACACACCAAGATCACTACCTATTATACAAGACTTAACACACGCAACACAACATACAATAAAGTCGATCATTTTCTATATCCGAGGAATCAGATATATCACTTGCTCGGCTAAGGGAATAGGATTTCGCTTCCTCCGCTATTAGGTCCTAATCAAGATGCCCTCCTTCGTAAGATAGCCATACGATTAGACTCTTCTACAGTTTGGATGCTAATTACGATCAAAACTTAGGAGAAAGGCCAGGTAGTCTACGTGCCTGATGTATCAGGCCCATGTACCATCACAGCGATCGACGGTCCTATGATTACAGTCAAACATGTAGAGACAGGTGAAGAACATACTGTGGAAAGCAGCGAAGTGCAACTTGCTTGACAACATCAAAATGATGTAACATATGAGCAGACATAAGTGTCAAAGGACACCTTGCCGAGGCTGCTAGAATTGCTTGATAATCTAGGGTGCTGGAGATCCATGATGACTTTAGATGGATTGAGGGGCATTTGCCGGTAGCTGACCTTGTGGTGGATTACCGCAAGGAGTCTCATGTATGCCCGATGTGTGTTACGTTCCTTGAGGATAGTTTAAGGTCTTCATGTTATAACGTCGTTCGTTCTTAGTCTTTCATTTCTGCCTCCTAATCATAACTATTACTAGGTATCGGGCCAAGATTATCTTCATTTGTGAAATCGAATGGTTTTCACCATCCATAAGAGGAGTTGATATTGAACTAGGGAAATTCACCACCAAGAAAGGAATCGTTATAGGGCCTAGTTAGATTTATTACCGACGGTGAACAGATTTCGTTAGTCAAGAGCATAATCTCGCAAGATGAAGTTGGAAGACCCTATAAACTTTGAAATAGTCTAGCATTGAAGAGACCAAATATTCGGTACGTATTGAGCTACCGAATAATAACCCTAAAGGGAAAAGGTACCACCTAGGTATCGTTCATGATAGAAAGTTGCGAAGCAATCGATGTTTTACTAAGAGGAAGAAAGCTGAAATATAGGTATTTTTCTCAATTTCCAGATAAAGTATAGCCCTTCCAATGTCACTTACACTTTCATTGGGCGTAGAACGATCAGGAGAAGTCTAAGTCTCAAGGAAAGGTTGTAGACGTTCCTATAGGATAATAACTTCAAGGGAGAACTTACAAGATGACAGATACCACTACATAAATCAATATAGCGCTCATAGAGGAAGATATCGCGACATGCTTATTTATCTGTAACTATCGATGTACGTACCTGTTCACCGAGAAAGTTCAGAAACCTCCATGTATTTCAATTCCTTATTGGTTCGGCTTGAATTGGGACGGGATCAGTCACAGTCATGTGAAAGAGGGCTCCAGGTCGAGCTGACGAATTTAGCTCGTATCTACGGGCGTTAGTGATTCGGTCATGAATCACAATGACGAGCTGTCACTTGAGTTAGAGGTGGGGAAATAGCTTATTACGTCCATATCGGCCAGGGCCGAGAACGTTACTACAGGCAAGGTTAGGGTTGACAATTGACACCGGCTCGGCAAGTTTAATAATCCTGAACTCTAAAGGGGTAGTATATGTTGATCATAGAAATAGTCACGGAATAAAAAAGCCGAGATCCCACTGGTTTGGCAATGGCTCAGTCTCCTAGGCACTTATCACGAACGGCTTGCAAGCGGTAGACTGCGTATATAAAATGGCGGGAAAAGTAACCCTAGCAACTCCCGACGACATCCCCGATCTTGTGGAGATATTTTGGGAAGCCTTCAGCGGACCTGGAGAAGTCGTATTTCCACACACGGATGGCGGACGCAAGTGGCTCCAGCGGAGCTTCGAGAATTTCTTAAGCCAGAAGTCTTACTACAAGCCCGAGTCCAAGGTTGCTGTAGTTAGGAATCTTAACAGTTTGTTCAATAACTTAACCCACCCTGACAGCGCCTTTTAACGACGGAAATCAGATAGACCAGTTGCGCTCGCGATCGTCCACGTAGTCCACCCAGGTCAGAGCATTTCAGGAGAGGCGTGGAAGACGCGATGGACCCGATGCGAGGACATTCCGGGAATGAGCGAAGAGAAACTCGCGGAGTTCTTCGAGCCTTTGGCTAGAGCTCATTACCTAGTTGTGGGAAAGGAAGGCCACGTGTGTAAGTTGTCCCATCGAATTTTGAGATCACTTGGTAAGTTGTTAACGACGAATTATGCTTAGTTATCGAACTCATTATGACAAAGTCGAGCAATCGAGGTAGAGGTTACGCATCGGCGCTCATGGAATGGGCGACGAAGCTGGCTGATGGTCTCGATATCCCATGTTATCTCGATGCCGGGATGCGAGGTATGGGGATCTGCGACCGATGCGGGTTTAAGGCGCAAAACATCGAAATACGATACGGAGGTCCACCACCTTGCACACCGATGCTTCGTACCAATAAATGAGCAATACGCATACCGAGTATGCAGTATATGACATTTCACAGGAGTTACTAAGGCGATATAATGGTTTTCATGAAAATTGGTAGTTGTATCGGTTTCTGAATTTGGAAATGGTTGATCTGGAATTTCATTTAGGGGATCTCGGGCTGTGATTCGGTCGTTAGTAGGGAATCAGCAGGGGCCTATGCACCCCACAAAGATCGCCAACTCGGGCGATCCTAGTTGGTAACAAAATCGACGAGTGTAACGCTTGATCGCTAAAATTTGATTGACAGAGTCTTGCATTTGGTATCACACAGGCATCTGTCTCATAAGGGTTTGGATACATGTGGGAAGCTCACTAGGATTAGGATGATTAATTGATAATAAATCTTTGCATCGTACTGTTTGCGCGATGAGGGAAATTGTGTTGTTTGCTATTAAAAGTCTCGAGGAATAACAAGAAGGAGAGAAGTTTGGAATAGGTCTAGACTTCTGTGCCACAGTAGAGGATGGGAAGGTGGATGTTTATTTAAAGCGGAGCTTACCTCGTACGGAGTAATAACACCGCTGAGAGTTCTCCCTATTAGGATATTAGGTGGGTACTCAATCTTCAATTGAGGCAGCTGCTATCTTTTCTAAATGTCTCGGGTTGCACCAAGTAGTAGCGGTTTCTACAACTACGCAATTTGCATCTTAGACTTTAGTTAGAAAGACTTGGAGACTTGGGGACTTGGTAGGAATGAATCTCTCTTCCTTTCAACAACCACCACCTACCAACTACCAGCCATCAACACACATATGCGTCAGATCTTATTCACAGCTCATGGCAATTTAGCAATTTAAGCACTGCAACGTCAGTACCTATGCCAAGAGTAAGCCGCCGAGGCCATGATAGCTTCCTTGGTTTCAACTCGGTTGCGACTTGGTCACGACCAGTTTGCCCAATGAAGGAAGATGCCAAGCACTCGCTATGGCCTTAACCGTTCACCTGTTCCATTCGGGACCCATGGTGCCCTTGGCATTTCCATTTGTCAACACTTCTTCCGAACTGCGACACGGCAATTATTGTCGACCTTAGCGACCATCTGTCCTTCTATCTTTAACATTCATCGGATCTTCCAATTGACTTTCCTGCTTTTCATATCCTATTTTACTCTTTTTATCATTCGACGTTATCTATTTACCTACATAGATAGATCTTTTCAATATTTGACTTACCTTGCTTATCTTAGTAAAGGGAGAGGTGTCAATAAATTGAGTCCCCTTTTCTTATTTCAGCTTATTGTTTGCTTTTTAGCCTCGGTCGACTGTCCAAGCTTTCGCTGGCTCGTATTTTGCTTGGATCGACCGAGCTCGACCGTGCTCCGAAGCTCCTCCATACTTGACCCAAAACTTCAACATTTTTACGCTCCTTATGCATCAGAGCTTTGAATAAAAATGATAGAATTGAGTCTCGGTTGAACCTCATTTCCTTCCATTCCACACTCCTTCTAGGCTCGTGAGATCGAGACATTGGCTTGACGGCTTGACGGCTTTTCCTCTGTCTCTTGCCCCACAGTCCACAGTCCACATTCCGCGTTCCGTCTCTCAGCCAGCCATTCGGGCTTCGGCTAGGGCTGAGCAGTCGCCCTATAGATATTAAGCGTAATCGGAATCGCAACTCGCAATCATGTTGCGTTTTCGAAGATACCGCTACTATGTCTTCTTTGCCGCCGTTGTTGTCTTCCTGTTGTATCGTGTCACCCAAAACAGCGAGCAGTGGGAATCTGTCTCAGCATCGATCCCCCACAGCAAAGCCCCACCTAAGTCGTCTCTTGAGCGAGGCTTCGGCTTGACCAATAAGCAAACCCGACCCGGTTCCGCCAAGAGCGATACTGGATTTACCAGCGAGGATGACGAGCCTAGGCTTCAATTAAAAGAGAAAACGGGCAAGGAACCTGAAAAGGTCAAGATTCCCAACCTCAAACCAACCACCGGCGAAAGCGATGCTGGCAAATTCGATACTCCTAACGCGGCCAAGGCGACGAATGCGAACCAGAGTCAAGTACGTGTGTATGACAAAGAGGAGGCTGCGAAGACCACCACTGCTCCCCTAATCAGTATTCCAGACAAGAATGTTGGTCAGGGAGCTAAGGGTGCCGGAGGTCCTCCTGGTAGAGGTGTCCATGGAGCACCGGGAGCGCATAAGGGTAAGACTCAGAGCGCGACCACGACGATCCACTGGACAAAATTCCCCGAACATTTCCCCATTCCTACAGACGAAATAATTCCCCTGCCGACAGGAAAGCCGAAACCTATTTTACCGATCCAATTCGAATTTAAGAAAGAGTCGGCCCAAGCTCGGGAAAAGCGTTTGGATCGCCTCGCTAAAGTTAAGGCTGAGATGGTTCGTGGTTGGAATGGCTACATGACATATGCCAAGGGACATGATGAATTGAGCCCTGTATCCAAGAAATTTCGCGACCCGTTCTGCGGATGGGCTGCGACGTTGGTCGATGCACTCGACACATTATGGATTATGGGGATGAAAGACGAGTTCGAGGAGGCACTTCTGGAAGTAGAAAAAATCGACTTTACCACCTCTCAATTCCGGACCGAAATACCTGTCTTCGAGACCACTATTCGATATCTAGGCGGGCTGGTCGCCGCTTACGATGTTAGTGGAGGTAAAGCTGGAGGGCATGATATTCTTCTCGAGAAAGCTATCGAGCTCGCTGAAATCCTGATGGACGTTTTTGATACGCCAAACCGCATGCCCGTACTATACTATAACTGGAAACCAGCCTTCGCGAAGTTACCAAGGAGAGCTCAAGCAGGAGTAAGTGTGGCAGAACTTGGCTCTCTTGCCATGGAATTCACACGCCTTGCGCAAATCACGAAGGAGGATAGATATTATGATGCCGTAGCACGCATCACTGATGCCTTTTATGAGTGGCAAGAACGTGGAACATCAATCCCTGGTATCTTCCCTGAGCGCGTCGATGCGACTGGGTGCAACAGAACTGCCGCATTAGAGATTGCCGCCAAGGAAGCTGAGGTTGAGAAGTTGGAACAACTTGGGCGTCAGGCGTACGATTCTAAGACTGCAAAAGACAGCAAGACAGATGCAGAAGCGGGCAGTAGCCAAGGTAAATCTGTTAAGAAAGAGACGAGTCGCTTGAGAGGTCGCTCGGTAGGGACACCGAATGATGACGGTACCAACAAAGTTAAGATCGAACACAACGGTGAGGAAATGTATGCACCTTCGAAAAAGGCGGTTTCTGACAACAATGACTTGGATCAAGATGCCACTATAGCAAACGATCGCGACAGTACCTCCGTAAAGCCCGAACCTAAGAAGAAGAAGGAAAATTGTGTCCCACAAGGCTTGACATCAGGATCGTGGAGTTCCAATGAACAATACAGTATGGGAGGAAGTCAAGACAGCACCTATGAATACTTCCCTAAACAATGGCTGCTACTTGGCGGCCTTGAACCAAAGTATAAGACCTTGCACGAAAAGGTGACGGCCGCCGTCAAAAAATGGCTGCTTTTCCGACCTATGATTCCCGATGATCGCGATATCTTATTCTCCGCCAAAATCAACACCCAAGGAAACCCAGAAGTCGATGCCACAACTGAGTGGGAGGTTACCCATCTCACTTGCTTCATCGGCGGTATGTTCGGTATGGGTGGGAAAATCTTTGATGTTCCTGAGGATGTGGAAATCGGAAAGCGACTCACAGATGGCTGCGTATGGGCTTATGAAAGCACGGCTAGCGGTATTATGCCCGAGGGTGCGACTGTTGTTCCCTGTGCCGAAGTCAACAATTGCCACTGGAACCAGACCTTATATTGGCAATATTTGGATCCTCTTTACGAAACGCGAATGGAGCAGATGGCAGAGTACGAAAAACAACATAAGGACTGGAGTTCGCATCAAGCGCGAAAAGCAAAAATGAAGGGGCATAAAAATCTTGGAACAGCATCCGACCAAGGGACCTCCCCTAGCGGTGTCGATGAAGAATCCAGCAGCTCACAAGAAGTGGCTACTAAGAAGACTGGGTCCAAGAGCGTTGGAATCCGAAAGAGGGCGCCGCCCAGACCGCCTCCATCAAGAGGTGCTTCAACCGATGACAATAGTAGCGGCACCTCACCCAGAAAATCAGCTCAAGTAGCGAAATTAGAAGACGCACTGGACATCAACAGTAGCAGTGATAACACGGTTGCTTCTGTTGGCAACGATGCCGATCAAATTCCTCTTACGCAAGAAGAATACGATGTCGAATACCCAGAACCGGAGCGCCCAATGTCGCACGAAAAATACGTAAAAAACCGCATCGAGTCTGAAAACCTCCCGCCTGGTTTCGTCAATGCCCACTACCATTCTTATATCCTCAGGTGAGTGAATGCCGTGGAAGTGGCTTCTGCATAAACGCCCGCAATGCTATCGGATGTCCGACTAACCCATAATTTCTTCCAGGCCAGAAGCGATTGAATCGGTGTGGTACATGTATCGCATCACGGGTGATACAACATGGCAGGATAAAGGATGGAAGATGTTTAACGCCATCGTCAGCCAAACCCGGACGGAGTCGGGCAACAGCGCTATTGACAATGTCTTGCTACCGAATTCGGACAAGAAGGACGAAATGGAGAGCTTTTGGCTTGCAGAAACCCTCAAATATTTCTATCTGCTGTAAGTATTCGTATTTCGAAATGCAAGGCGATAGATTCAAGAGTTGCTAACAGCTTGCGCAGTTACTCAGATCCGAATCTCATAAGCTTAGACGAATGGGTGTTAAACACAGAAGCGCACCCGTTCAAGCGACCTGTTTGAAAGAAAACTTGGGTAAGATAGTCGATAGATTCGCAATAAAGCCAGCGAGTTTTGTATAGATCAGAGGAACCAAAGATTCGGCTACGGCGTTGGAAGTTGAACACATTTAAAAGCAGGTCGGGTGTTGGGCGTTGGGTAATATTTCTACATATTACCGTTTGCTACATGAAGCGCGGAACATATGGGCTCGAGGGCTACTTATTGGGATGTTCCACGCAAGCGGCTGGGGTAATGCGTCGTCATCACACCCACATTCAAACGCCAAACTTTTCTAAGTCACCTAGGTCGTTCTGGTCGTCCCAACACGCTAAAACCAGACCCAATCTGTAAGAAACGACCACACAATGATGCATCTTATAATCCCAAACTCTCCCCATATTTGATACTAGCATGATAATCCCGACGACCCCCTCAACCCCTATGAACGATTACCTAAGCCGACGTTACACGAACTTTGGAACTAGAGGTTTGCCGACTTGATCCCGAGCGTTAGGCGAGCTCGGATAGACACGGCTAAAATTAAGTAGAAATCAAGAACATTATTAGGTCTAAACCGATTTGAGATACCGAACAAAAAAAATGTATTGTATGATGCCCGGAGCCGAGAAACCAAGTAACACCTATCTATGGATTTATCTAATCCAATAACAAAATGTCTTACTTATCTGGCACTATTGATTATTATGAAAACGAACGTCCGATGATGGAGGAATTAAACTTCAGCCTCTATTCCTCGCTAATACTCAAATACCGACTTTCTAACGTCGGTAGTGTTGGTAGTCTTGATTCTAAGCCTTATGATTTACGCTTTAACGGTTTAAGCCTTGAGAGGTAATTCAAGTTTCATTCTCCAATTCCAGATTCCAGAGTCTAGACTCGGAATGCTCACCTAGGTGTTTTTACTTGCAGGTAAGAATAATAATCTCATTGGCTTATCTCTTCCATCACGAATTAAAATAACGTGGGAAAATCCTGATCCCCATTCTCCGCATTTGGCTATTCCTCAAGGGGCAATTATCAGCTCCGATCGTCATCGTTTAGGAAGGCCGAGCGGCGGTGAGGATCCACCTTGACGCCACCGACGCCCCATGTTACCCATGCAACAGGACGAGAGGAACAGAGGAACGGCAACACCCACTGCCTCATCCACTGGGATCACTGGGATCTGTCTGCGTCACTGCCTCTTAAGGCATATCGGGTGTTTGTCTTAAAAACGCAGGGCTGAGTCGCGTGTCTGACAACTTTTTTTTTAACTTCTCTATTATCTCGTCATTCCTCGTGAGAGACTGCCTTGCTTACATCAGATACCTCTCTCTATGCAGGCCGTGACGACGATCTTCCCACCCAAGATAAGAGCTGTGGGGATTGCATAGACATATCCGTCGCTGGATGAAATAACAAACTTTTCCTCCCGCAAAATCCTTCGCTGAAGGAGAGAGGTGGACGATGAGACACAACGTTAACGAAAATGTCGGCTACGCGGCCGACTCTGGCCACGCCGAGATGGAGTCCAAAGAGGAGCTCGAGCGCACCGCGTCGAATCGCATCGGAGAGATGAATCTCGCTTCCGGACATCAGCTCGAGAGAGGTCTGAAAAGTCGACATATTCAGTTTTTGGCTCTCGGTGGCGCGTAAGTCGCATATGTACCTACCTTACACTCATGCGCGCTTTCAGCTTTGCTTACTAACGAGTTCGCGCATACAGAATCGGAACCGGTTTGTTCATCGGCTCGGGCTCGATCCTCGCTACCACCGGTCCGGCACCCTTGTTTATGGCGTACTTGTCCATGATGTTCATCGTTTGGGTTATGATGAATGACTTGGCCGAGATGGTCACGTACCGTGAGTTTTCCTTTTTTTCAGCTCCTTGTCTCTAGGTACCTATGTAGATAAGAATTTCCGCCAATTGGAGCTGGTATTTTTGAGACAAGAGTTTAGCCACGTGAAAATACATACCATTTACACTTAATTTCCCTGTTTGTGAAAGTCAATTTTTATAATCTCATATTTGGCTGACTTGCGGTTCCACATAGTGCCGCTTAAGGGAATTTCGATCCCGTATTTTGTCGGGCGCTTCGTCGAGCCTAGTCTCGCCTTCGCAGATGGCTGGAATTATTGGTACGCCTATACGATGCTCCTGGCCGCGGAGTGCACAGCCGGCGCCATCATCCTACAGTACTGGACCACTGCCGTTCCGGTAGCCGTCTGGATCGCAATCCAGCTGATTGTAATCCTGTTCCTCAACATCATCGCCGTATCCTTTTTCGGAGAAGCCGAGTTCTGGTTTGCTAGTATTAAGCTTATCACGATCCTCGGCCTCATCATCCTTAGCATCGTGCTCTTCTTTGGCGGCGGTCCCAATCATGACCCCTTATACTTCCGCTATTGGCAGGACCCACCCGGCGCTTTTGTCCCGTACCTGGTATCTGGAAATACGGGTCGCTTTCTCGCGTATTGGACCGCCTTTGTGCGCGCCGGCTTCTCTTTCATCACCTCCCCCGAACTCATCGCGCTTTCGGCCGGTGAGACCATAGCCCCACGGCGCAACATCCCTAAGGCAGCACGACGCTTCATCTGGCGTCTAGCCATCTTCTACGGGCTCGGCTCTCTCGCCATCGGCGTCATCGTGCCCAACGACGACGACCGACTGCTCTCCGGCACCTCCAACGCGTCCGCCAGCCCGTACGTTATCGGCATCGCCCGCGCCGGCATCAGGGGCCTGGACCACGTCATCAACGCCGCGATCCTAACCTCCGCCTGGTCGGCCGGCAACGCCTTCTGCTACTCGGGCTCGCGCGTTCTCTACTCCATGGCCGTCAACGGCCAAGCCCCACGCATCTTCAGCCTAACGACGCGCCGCGGCGTCCCCTGGGTCGCCGTGCTCTCGACCCTCGCCATCGGCTGCCTCGCTTTCCTCAACGTGTCGAACTCGGGCGCGCAGGTGTTCACGTGGTTCACAAACATCAGCACGATCTCCGGTTTCATCGCCTGGATCGTGATCCTCGTGACATACCTGCGCTTCCGCAAAGCACTAGAACACAACGGGCTCCTCGAAACCCTGCCCTTCCGCACCCCGCTACAACCCTACGCCTCCTACGCCACGCTCTTCTTCGTCACGCTGCTCACCCTCACGAACGGGTTCCAGGTGTTCTTCCCGTCGCAGTGGAGCGCGTCCAGTTTCCTCGCCGCGTACATCACGATTCCGATTTTCTTGGTCTTGTATTTTGGACATAAGTTGGTGTATAGGACGCGCTTTGCGATTAGGACCGAGGATGTGGATGTCTGGACGGGCAAGAAGGAGATGGATGATATGAGCGCGGCGGATAGGGAGCCCGTGCCGAGGAATTGGCTTGAGAAGGCGTGGTTTTGGCTTGCTTGAGGCGGGGCGAGGAGATATTTAGCAGTGTTATATACGATCAAGTCATGTTATGAAAATATGGAATAGAGATAGAGATGGCGCTGTTGAGATGCCATAATTAGACGAATGGAATGATACATTTATTGGAAATGAAAGGCTTCAACTTTGCCAGCTTCCAAACACGGGGTTCAACAATGACAAAATGTACCATGCGACATCTCCATCCAAATCTACGGAGTCACGTAACAAATAATGATTCCCGATGCTGTAACCACCAGCGACAGGTATGCACGTTTTATTGAAGCTAGGTATTTGGCTACGTCGGGTTATCCGTGAGGGGTGGAGGTCGGATATCCCGTAGCGTCTACTCGGCATGGTCTTTAGTCCATGTACTTCGTAGGGCGTGCCCAGACAGGTGCGGCTGTCTAGCTGACACAGCTTAGGCATCTTATGAGCTCCCCGTGGGGTATATACCTGTATTTACATGATATACTACGTAGTGTCACTTAGAAATCGGATAGGCGAAGTCCTGCATCGTGATCCTCGCCCAGCTTCAGGATTTCCTCCGCGGCCGCAAGATCCGTCACGCTAACCCCGACGCTCTTGTACACGACAAGACCCTCGGCAAGCCACTTGTCTAACTCCTCTTTCCGAGCAGGGTCAGCTTCCTGTTCTCGCAGGTGGAAGAGCTTGCCGACTTCAATTATGTCGTTTATCGTCAGCTCGCTCTTTACACCTTCCCCGGTATGCGTCAAGACGGAATCTTGATCATCGACCATTATGACGCCTGATGAATCTTTCTCCGGGTGAAACCCATTCTGGGTTTTGGGGACGATGCTTTTTACCAGTGCCGGATCTAACTCTATCATGTCTGGCTGCCAGGAGCCGATCGCTGATATATACGGCTTCCTTTGCTCCCGACCTAATACGTACTTCGCCAGAAATAGCGGCTCTTTAGACGGCACCGTGCAAAATATAGTATCAGCGCTCCTCAACGCATTCTCTAGGCCCTCGCTCGAGGGGTCCAGATACATGATCGCAGCCGCAGATTTCCAATGCGCGGCATTTTCCTCCGCGATTTTATCCAGCATCTCCTTCGCCCGTGCCTCGGAACGGTTCACGACGGTAATCGACTTGATCTCGTCCCCACGTAACGCGAGCGCAAGCCGAATATGCCAGAGCGCCTGCTTCCCGGACCCGTACACGACGACGTGTTCGGTGTTCCGCCGCCACATATACGGGATCATGGCAATCAGCGAGGTGCGGTATCCGGTGAGCTCCCCAGCATTCAAAACCCCCTTCGGCAGTCCATTCTGATCACACAGCGTGACAATCCCCTGCAGCGGCAACTTTGTCCCACCACTCGTCGGCGCCGGATCGACGATGATCTTTGCGCCGACCCCGCTCGGCGATGTAAACAGTCTAAACAACGTCTTTTGCCCGTTCGGGCGGTTGACGATGCCAGGGGCTGGTTGGAACTGGCGTTCCTTGCCGACGGAAAATTCCCGGAGACATTTTGAGAGGGTGGTTTGGAAGGCGAGGATCTCTTGCTTGGTGAGGCCGATGAGGAGCCGATGGACGGCGGAGTCGGAGAGGATTGTGAGACCGCTCATAGCTCGGTAATTGCAGGGGTGGGTATAGGTAGGTAAAAAAAAAAAGGTAAGGGAATAGGCGAGGTACCTGCTAGACGAATATCGCTTATTCTTCGAGGTTCATGAGCTCTAGCTTTTTTGAGATTTATAAACGATGGTTGCTCTGAATATTATTACCGAACTACCGTAGCTACTGTTACTATTCATGCTATAACTTGGTACTAATGATAGTGGGAAGTAAAGTGGAGGATACTATAGCCCGCCGATATCCGCTGCTTAGCGTCGTCGGAGAGGGTCCCGAGATAACATCGTGAAATACAAGTATCGGAAATAGGCGTTTATTCGTCTCAGACTCTTGATCTACATTACATGATAGATTTAATCATTAATTCGTTAATGTTCGTTAGTAAATGCCCGTGAAATCTTCCAACTCAATCGTGACTTCCGTTGCTCTCTTGAAGTAACTCCGAATCCTGTACTGTGCTGGTGCAAACTACCGGAACATAACTCATAACCCTATCTCCTCGTAAATAGATGCTCTATCTCATCACTAATCCCTAGCCTCGATATCAAAATGGATGTTCACTTCGAATGACAAACGCCTTTCCATCTCTTGTCGCCGTGTGTTACCTTGAGAGCTGCCTTCACAACATTCGTCTTCTGGAAGTCCTTAAAGGAGCAAGATCCCCACTTATCAATCTTGCAACCAGTCTCCCCCAAGCCAAAATTCGCGCCGTCCATCATCAACTGGATCCTTTTCTCTTCGCCGCATTCTAGTCGTGTCCAGAACATAGAAGCGCCAAATGGCATGAGCTTCCCGGCTTGCCAGGCTCTATCCGGGTCAACAGGGCCAGAAGCCGGGAACGATTTATCAGAGGCAAGCCCCAGTGCCGTCAATCCCATTGCGATAGTCTTGTCGTGACCGAATCCTAGCGAAAGCTTGGGTCCGTCATCCTTTTGCAGGAAATGTGTCATGTTGCTAGCCAGGAGACTACCTAGAACAGTGCCCATCTCCCCAGGGAGACCGTATCCAGAGAATCCGCGCATCTGGAGGTCAGACTCGTACTCATGATCCAGGATCTCTTCGGGTAGGAAGACATTACACCAGGGAGAGGATCCGATGCCATTAGCAGCTGTCTCGTATGCACAAGCATACAGCATGGCATGAACATGCCCCTCGGTAAAGTGGATACCAGGATAGGCCTTCGAAAGGGTATCGTTGATGCGCTTCGCAATAGGCGGTAGGTAGGCAGCGCGCCACGCAGCCAATTTGTCTTCACCAAACTTTTCATCCCACCTATCGCAGGTCTGATGGGGTGTGATCCAGCTGATAGTATCGTCATTTTCACCTAGGATGCTTAGAGTAGCAGTGGTGTTTGAGCTGCGACCATAGTATCCGTCCATGAACCATCTAGCTGACTCCACAACTCGATCCTCATCACCTGCGAGTACTTCGGCCTCGGTATAGAGGTCTGGATAATGCAGCCTTAGGGCAACGCCATGATCGAATAATTGCTTCCGACCGGAGGCTGTCAGCGCGTCGATACTAAGAGTGTTATTCCACCCCTCGGCTAAGAAAGACCAGGCATCGGGAAGCTGAGACTGGGGGTCCTTGAATAGAGCGCTGTTATTATTGATATAATACGACAAGTCCTTGATGAGAGTCAGCTCTTCGGCGTGGGGGTGCCGGCTGCCGTGTCTGTGGACGAGGAAGGCCTTGGACACGGCACAGCCGGGAGGCGTGCCTGATAACAACGATTCCGGTGTGTTTGACGGGACGAAGTAGGGTGATCGATGTCCCAGGTGCTCGTATAAGTCGAATTCATCATGGTGTATTCTCGATGGCCATGTCAGACGAGGGAAGGCTGTAGATTTGGATCCGCAAAAATGCAATAGCAACACTACCCCTGAGGCTAGGCCGAGGACTAAAGCAAGGTAATGTCGCCGATATGTTTTGGGCCGGCGATGTGCGCAAATATGAACCTCCTCAAACGACTGATAGTCCTGCTTCTCAGTCGCCATGGCAGATGTGTTGGTGTGTAAGGCTAGGCCGCTATGGTAAGGCAGTGGTGTGAGGTTTTAAACGGTGAGTAGAAACTCCACTGGCAATAAACACAGAATCGACGCTAAATCAATCAAATTCGATAAGAACGCTTCAAATGTACCATGAATGAGACAAACTCTTACGAGAAATAGAGGAGTGATGTCGTGGTCTAGCCGACATGATAGAGATGTGAGAAATTGTTGGGCATAAAATGGATGATGTCATATTATACTGTCATAATGTGGCATAAGGTGGTATTGGGCTTAATGAGACACGTGATTAAGCCCCGGTTTGTTTTCAGTATATCTATAGTACAAAATGCCCCTCGTTTCCCCTGAATCCCCTGAAATAATAGCAGGGGTTAACGGCGCTGAGATTTCTTTTCTCGGTATTAACACCTAGTATCGAGCTCATATTCTCCGTCGTCGAATATAAATCAGTTATAAACAGCAATCAATAGCTCTTCGGCAGCTCTAATACCTTTTCGCTGATATAATTCAAAATCATTTCCTGACTTATGGGAGCGATACGAGGCACAAGGCTTTCTCTTAGCAACCTTTCAACATCGTGCTCCGTCGCGTATCCCGTTCCGCCGAGTGTCAGGACCGCCCTTTCGCACGCAGTAAATGCTGCTTCGGAAGCTAAATACTTGGCAGTATTTACAGCGACGCTTACTTCTTTCTGCTCGGTCAACGCATCCGTGTGTTTGAGGTCGTAAAGTCGCGCTGCGTGATATGTAGCCAGCTTGGCAGCCTCGAGCTGCATGTACGCCTTCGCTAACGGGTGCGCGATCCCCTGATTTGCACCTATAGGTCGGTCGAACACGACGCGCTCCCGTGCGTGGTACGCCGCTTTTTTCAGGGCAGCATAGCCTAAGCCCAGCGCCTCCCCCGCCAGCAAGCAGCACTCAGCATTCAATCCGTGGAGGATATAATTGAAGCCCTGACCTTCCTCCCCTATTAAAGTATCCCAAGGGGCACGGTAATCAATGAAGAATACTTCGTGCGCGGGTACTGCGCGTGCGCCCATCTTGTTTATTTTCCGTGTACGTAAGCGTTTACCGACAATGTGTTGTAGGTCGATGCAGAATAGGGACAAGCCTTCGTCTGAAGACTTCGTTTGCTCTATGGGCTTGGTACGCGCTAGGAGAATCATCTTCCAGGCATCCTCGCAACCAGTAACCCAGGTTTTCTGACCATTTATAAGAAACGACTGGTCCGCTTGTTTTGTAGCAAAAGTTCGCAATCTCGTTAAATCAAGGCCTGTATTCGGTTCTGTCACGCCGATACAAGTCTTATATAACCCTTTCACGATTCGACGTATCGTTCCCCCCCACTCTTCCCTGCCGAATTTAACTAAGGGTTGAGCGGCGAGGATGCTGGTGTGGATAGCTTGCGCACCGGCCATACCGGCACCCGACTCGGTGATTGTCTGCATCATCATAGTCGCCTCCGAAATCCCAAGTCCGGTCCCGCCGCGATTTCTCGGTACCATGACACCAAGCCAATGCTCATTAGCTATGGCATTGTAAAACTCCATCGGATACTCTTCTTTTTGATCGTGATCTTGCCAATATTTGTTCGGGAACTTAGCACATATTGAACTAATTTCCTCTCTTACCGTCAATTGATCTCGCGTGAATCCCTCCATGTTCATGATGTTTCGGCGAGGGCTAGTCGAAAAATGACGAGGTCGAGGTTGATTTAGCACCAAAGGTCGACCCCAAAACGCTATTCTCGTCATCCGCGAATCAGGAGCCGACCAACGCATCCGACTAACACAATCTACCGATAGTCGTGACATTTTCGCTGCTTATGCACAATTCTTCTAATAAAGCAGGAGATTAGGTTTTAGAAAAGGAGATGACATCAATTGATCCATCATCGCAGTTAACCCCAAATCCAAACCCAAACCCCACCTTCTCCTTACGATACTTGCGAGGTTGTTACAGACCTATTGGGGGTTTTATCTGAGGAAAGTGCGCTGCGTCGTTACGCACTGTGTGGGGTACAGGGTACATAATATCTGAATCTCAGAAAGCTCCTCCTCCAGCTTTCTATTCCTTACAATACAACGTCTTTTTTCTCCATTCTCGATCATATTCTGTCGCCGAGACCTCGTGGAGAAACCCCGGAAGATTTAACAAGATAGAATTGTCGCACATATAAATATGATGTTAGCATCGCCATTATTCCCTATCCTATTCTGGCGCGGGAGAACTTCGTTTTCACACACTTAGGTCACCGAATATGCCAACAGAAGAGTCTTGGCTCGGCTGAACCTACGGTTAAATGGGGTCAGGCACATACTCCTGCACATATTCTGCACAGATTCAGTCAAGAATCGATATTAACTACCGATGATCTTGCTACGCCGTCAATATATCAGAAATGAAGAAGCAATGTAGAGCGAGAGACGCGGTCGAGACCGTCCATTATTGTTCATATTATTGGCTTACCAAAACGGCGAGATAACACAATATCTTGGATCGAGGGGAAGATAACTGTTGACTGAGCCGGAAAAAAATCTAATAAAGACTCGATTTTTCAATGACATCCTACGGAATCATAACTAGGTACCTAGGTAAGAAAGTTTGATGTACTTATTGTCGTTACAATGTTGCGATCGATCGTGTTGGCGTTGCTAACTCTGGCATGGGCGCCAGGCTATGCATCGGCTCAGTCTTCGGAGTACGACTATGTAGTCGTCGGTTCTGGACCGGGCGGTGGACCGCTAGCAGTAGAACTAGCAAAATCCGGCCACTCGGTCCTTCTCCTAGAAGCGGGAGACGATCTGTCGGATGACCCTGTCTACCAAAACATGGGTAGAATGGCCGAAGCTGCCAATGACCCAAGAACGCGTTGGGACTTTTTCGTCAAGCATTCTGACGATCCGGAGAGAGAATCAAAGTATGAGCATATGACCTGGCGCACGACGAATGGCTCCTTTTATGTCGGACTTGACCCTCCTGAGGGCGCCGAACAACTTGGAGTATATTACCCACGTGCAGCGACTCTCGGCGGATGTGCATCCCACAATGCGGCCGTATTGCACCTCCCCAGTGACGCAAACTGGGACTATATTGCGGATATCACGGGCGATGACTCGTGGAGAGCAGCTGAGATGCGGAAGATCTTCGAAGAGATTGAAAATTGCCACTACCTAGAAAATGGGACTGCCGGCCATGGCTTCTCGGGGTGGATGGACAGCAATCAGGGCAGCGACTTCTGGTTGACTAATGGTACCGACGGATCAGCTCTTCTACAAGCTGTAGCAGGAGCTTCCGGCTCAGGAGGAAACAGTACTGGCACAATATCCGACGCCGAGTTAAGGACGCTCTTGAATAGGGACATCAATGCAGTCGATCCGAACCGTGATCAACTTACGGGAATCTTCGGCATGGCGACCCACACCGATGCTGCTGGACTCCGATTCACCCCCGCGAACTATATCAAGAGAGCGTTCGAAGAAAATCCAGAATTACCACTAACAGTCGAGCTCAACTCGTTTCTCACAGGGATCACATGGGACCAGCTCCGGGATTTCGAGCCCCCTGCCGTTATGTCAATCGACTACGTTGTCGGAGCTAGCGCATATAAAGCCGACCCTCGGTACGATCCAAATCGAAACACAACTACTGGCTTCTCTTGGGTCGGAAAAGAGCTCATCATAGCCGGCGGGACTTTCAACTCTCCTCAGATTTTGAAGCTCAGCGGTGTTGGTCCAGCAGCCGAGCTTGAGAAACACAACATCACCGTCGTAGCAGATTTACCGGGAGTTGGCGCGAACCTCGGCGATAATTACGAAGGCGGCGTATTGTCTCTCGCTGCAAGGCCATTCCAAGGTCTCAGTGGCCCCTACGTCGTACAGCTAAAGACATCAATGTCAGATGGAGATCGAGACATCTATGCATGGTAAGTATAATTAACTTTTTCGGCAATCATATCTTCCTACTAACTCCAAGTAAACAGGCAGTTGAATTCCGCTTTTGAAGGCTTTTGGCCTGGGTGGCCCACATACTACGGTCCAAATACCCTAACAATTCCATTCGTGCATATGGACCCGCGTTCTACCGGTAAGGGAACAGTCGAACTACGCTCCGCCGATCCCTTCGAGCCGCCCGAGATCAACTTCCGTTTTTTCGAGGGGGATGACGGCGAGAAGGATCTTAAGGCTATGCTTGAAGCTGTCAAGTTCGGGCACAGGCTGAAGAGCCTTCTCCCCGAAGACTCGACTCTTAGGCCTTTCGATGAGAGGCATCCTTGTATAGGGGATGGTTCTGCTGAATGCACCGATGAGGCTATTATGGAATACCTGAAGTTGCAGGCATATTCGCATCATGCGAGTGGTACTTGTGCGATTGGGAATGTCGACGATCCTATGTCTGTCCTGGATTCCAAGTTCAGAGTGAAGGGGGTGAAGGGCCTTCGCGTTGTCGACGCCTCAGTCTTTCCTAAACCACCTGGAGCATTCCCGGTTCTTCCCACGTTCATGATATCGATGAAGGCTGCGAAGGATATTTTGGATGGTGCTTCAACAATAAAGTTATAAATGAATAGGTAGCGTTGGTTATTACGTTATTTAAGAGAAACACTGCCCGCGATCCGAAAGAGGTATGGCCACATGGCAGAGAATTATGGATGCTATGTATGGCATATACATAAAATAGTGAATTTGATGACTGCCATTCCATGTCTTACCTACTCCTAGTAGTATACAATATCTATTCAGCTCCTAACTCACTTACACTAAGAGATGAAGGAGCACCGGTTCACCAAAAGTCGCGAGTAGAGCGCTCCTCCACACCTGCATCTCCTTCACAGGGAATCCCAGCAGCGGTCGTAAGGCCTAGCTTCAAATGTTATTTCGTAGTAAGCACCTAGGTGCGATCGTCAAGACTCAAACATGGAAATCCCGTGTAATGAATTTAATAATCAGCGACTCGGCCAATATCCAACTCCCTTGCCACCTGATAGCCTATCCATGTTCACTACGCCATGCCAACTTCTCCACTTCCCCCCTTTTTCAGCTTCATTCAAGGTTTCAACTACGACCATCTAAGCTTACTAGTACCGCCCGATACGAGAACCGGTGATTTAGTCCAATAGTTACGTAATACTGTATCATATGTTTAAACAGACATCAAAGCTGAGCTTGTAGCAAAGACACAACATTGCCCATAAATAATAGGTGACCTTAACGTCGGCGTAGAATTAGATATATAGACGATGTAGGCAATACGCGATTCGCGGGGCATCCGAGCAATTCAGGTATCGAGAAACTTGTGAAGCCGGACTTCAAAAGTCAGGTCTATAATTTGAGGCCGTCATAGAATGACTATGTTATGCTGCTTACCTCAGCCGAACTTAACTCAACCATGTGTATCTGAATCAATGCTCCTCGTAGATGTTGTGACGGACCTTACTGGTGAAGGGATAATTGATAGGCCATATCAACTTCTAATTATCTTACCCAGTGGCAGACCATTACTTCCTAGAACTTCAAAGTCGTCTCAAACCCGATTTCCACAATCTGTACCGCAAATTATATAGAAATCCACTTGGTTCTCATAACAAGCCATTATCGCTGTTCCAGGGATTCCAGTCAAACTCATAACTCAAAGCCTAGTTTAAAGAGACATTCCCTGAATATCCGAAGGCGACAACCACCACTTGGCGGCGGTCCATCAAGTAACAGAACAAATCACAGCATTCGTAAACCGCCCACTCTTCAAGAATGAGCTCAGAAAGCCCTCAAAAGTATTGTACCAACGGCCCCGTCTCCCGCCCCCGTAAACCCGCCATCCTACATACGCAGGACAGTTAGCAAGGAGCGGGAGGGCAAACGGTCAATTCGCATAAACCGAACCAACCCAGCCCCCACCCGTAATTCCCTCCAGGGACCGTTGGCGCGTACCGCTATACCATCCGTCAGACGAAAAGGTCGGATACGTGGGCCACCCAAAAAAGGAGGGTTGCCCATTCGATGTACCGCATGGATTACAGAGCTTCAAGGAAGGATCTCGCCTTGTGCTCCACCTTGCCGCGCGGAAAGGGAAAGGGAAAAGAGAATAAGGATTTGGGAAAGTGTTGGGGAGGGTTGTTGGAAGTGTTGAAGCGAGGAAGGAAATGGAGTGAAAGGAATAGAACTCGTCAAGGGATGGGGTCAAGAAATAGGAAGGCAACCTAGAAACATCACATTTAGCACATCTCAAGACACAACACAATAAGAAAGGGGGGTCCTGAATATTATTCATAATTCACTACCTCCCACAAGAGATCGCAATCCCAAACTCCCTTGATTTTCAGCTTTTCCAGCGTAGGGTATCGGTATCGTACATCGTCCCCGTCATCTCTCCCGTCAATCGTGCTGCAGTAGTTAGGGTCTGCTTCTCGAGCGCCTAAGAGTCGAAGATCACCTTCTTACGGCCTCTCTCTCGGCCGCTGTCGATAGCATCCAATCTGCGATCTATCTGCATTACATCCAGCATCTCGACCTCGACATCTCTTTCTTCCTCGTCATCCTGTTGCTCAACGTCCGCGGCGGCACTCAAGCTGTCTGCGAATGAAAAGCCGCTCCTGGGTCTCGTCGGTAACTGTATCGATCGCTGTTCCGTCTGTGCTTGCGTCGTATTACCAATCGATGATGGCTCCTCGAACGAACCGTCCGCTGCCGATCTCGAGAGTGTCCGTCTGGGGCCAACGGATAAGTTGTAAGCAACACTGCTGGGTTGCGATGGTCGAGGGAAGACGGAAATAGCGCTGTTCTCCTTTGCACGACCGCTCAATCTCTTTCGGTGACCCATCACACCACCAATTCGGGTTCCAACGACCGACTCACTCTCTCTAACAATCACCAGACGTGACTCGCCGCACACCAATAATTCGACAGGTAAGCCCTCATTGCTTGAACCGCTCGTGCCAAAATCCACGAAGCGGACGATGGCGCCAACGCCTGTGCAACGCTCGCCCATTAGGCCAACGCTGAGATCGTTCAGTCGGATCATTCGGGTAGGTTGTGCACCGCTGAAGAGGTTAACTCCACCACCGACACCCTTACGCATCTGCGCATCCCAGAATTTGAGCACACCGGGTATTACGAAGATATGCTCAGGGCCTCCAATCCATAGAGCAATACTCTCATCCGCCGTCGTAGTCGTGCTGGCCGGTAATGAAGTCACCACGACACCTCCTTTAACAGAAGCGAGGCGTTCAGGGCCTTGAGTAGTCGTCAGGGCATCGCGCCTCGAGTGGGGGGTCATAGGTACGAAGTCAGAGCCGCCACCGGAATTGCGTTGAGAAGCAGGGTTGCGTAAAGGACTCGTGCCTTCGACATACCCGGTTACGTTGAACTCCGTCAACGCGTCGCCACGAATACCGGACCCGGGCTTTCCGAATAGGGCCGGGCCTTGAGGAGATACACCATCGATGTCCCAAATACCCCATTGACCATCTCCGAGAAGGACGAAGATGGCACGGCCATGGGCAATCCACGATGCTGCGAGTATCGGTTTTCGCGATGAAGAGGGGCGAGAAAACGGAGGGTAGAACGAGATGAGCCAAGAACCCTGAGACGGGAACGGGCCTTCGGATAGGTCGTCGGGCGGCATAGAGGGAAGTGCGTAGTCGTATATCCGAACAGCTTCCGGCGAGGCGTTGCATAGTAGCTGAGTTGAATGGGTGGGGTTGAAGGAGATGGAAGTAAGAGGTTTAGGTAGGAATTCGGTTTGGAAGGGTTCGATACGTTGGCCTGTCTTAGATGACTCTTCTAAAGGAACGTCCCATAGTCGCAGTGTGCCGGAGGCTTCAGGGGAATGCGCGGCTACTACAACTCTCGGCAACGTCCTAGATTCTGAACGCGATCGTTCCATAGACTTGTTGCGTTCCAACGCAGCTTTCGATCTAATGACGGTCATCGCTAGGCTATCGCTGCCTTTTATCTGACCGGCAAGCAGGGTCATAGTCTCTCCCCATTTACCATTGCCAGCCTTCCCAGCAAGCAGACTCTCCTGTAACTCCGCCCTAGCCTTACTGAGGGGGGAGGGTGGGATGAGCGGTAAAGTAATGAGAAAGACTTCACGAGTGGCGCAGGAAGCAGCAAACACCATCCTGTCCTTTAGTATCTCCATACCTCCCCAGGTCGCATCTTCCGCCGTACAAGCTGTAAGAGGCAAAGCCGCGAGATGGTGTACTGCCGTGCCGAACTCGAGGTCAAGCGTCTGAACGATTTCGGGATAAGGTGCGTCCTCGTCAACATCATCCTCGAACTGTGGCCGGTCGACAAATGCCGTTGCTCCCTTTGCCGGTGCGGCATCCTCCTCGTCGGAATCGATGATCATGACCGCATCCTCGGGAGGCTGGCCGTTCTGTTTACCCGTAGGGCCACGCTCCGTCTCTTTAACAACTTCAGCCTTGAACTTTCGTCCTCCGCGCCAAACTATCGTTACGCCATTTTCGTGTCCGTAGATGAGGATGGTAGCGCCCTGGGGCGAGAGAACTGGGTAAGTCTGGACGGCATGGATGTGGCGAGTAAGGTTGTATCTATAGAGCAGTATATGTTAGAAAAAATCAATCCAATAGCACATTAGAAATCAGTATTTCCAGGCTAGAGTACATACGTGTATTGAATGTTTTGCGCAGTCCGTCGGACACGAGGAATTGTGGTGGGCGCCATCGTGAGAAGCAGGCAAAAGCTTCAAACGAAGCTATTACCAACGAGTCTGCTATCAGTAGAAGACAGTGCAGCAGAAAACTCAACACATCAATAAATCCACTTGAATTCTTAATGCATCACAAGCGTATACGTTAATTCCAAGACGCGGTTGTCGTTAAAACTGAAAGCTGTCGTTGGAATTGAAGTGAATTGAAGTCGCGACTGTGGAATCAGAATCGACTAACGCGACAAGTTCCAAACCTTGAACCAACCTTGTCACATTTTCCAAATTCTCGAGAACACGTGACTAAGCAAAAGACGCATTGACCACTTACATCTAGAAAGAACGCCTGAAAAAGGTACAAGGGTACTTTGTACATCCAACTTATAAGATTACATAATTCAACATCGACCTCATCAAGGTTTTATACAAGCATATCGAAACACCATCATCAAATCATCGTCATCGTCATATACTAGTACCACCGCGCCGGTCCCTTCACACAATATTAGCGGTCAGGCGGCTATTCAATTCCCCTCATCCTCCCAACCACAACCCAGCAACACACATTAACCCATTAAACCGCGTCCCCACCTCATAGAAGCCAGGACCCCTAAAGATATTCATTCCCTCCGTTTCAGTCCCGACGATCCCCTCGTCACCACTCCCAGGGTCGTCAAAAGATCTACCACGACCCAGCGCATCCAATAAACCAATTCGGTACGTCCGAGCCGAGAAAAGCCACGCGCGCAGGCAAAGATCGACCGTCCTCCATCCTCTGAGAGGTCGCGCAACCTAACCCACGAAAAGGCGCCCTAACAGCCCAACCGGGCCACTGCCCGAATCCGGGGTTTCTATGACACCTTCGTTCGGTCCTCGGAACCTCCCTTTCCAAACCTCTAAAACCTTATACTGCAAAACCCCTTCGAAGATCTTGTCAAAAAGCCCTCCAAGGTCCGAATGGTGAAGCGTTACAAATCTCTCGCAACATCTCCCATCTACAACAATTAATCCGTTGTTTCATCTGTACCTCCCTCTTGTCTCAAACAAAGTCATTCGAAAACTGCTTAGCCTGGAGGGTATTACACGAACATTTTCTGCTTTAATTAACTACTACCTAGGTAGGCTAGATATCTAGATATACTACGGCCAGAGGCCAAGGATCATAATACAAACGTGGAGTGGATAATACGTCACTTGACGGTTTGGCCATAACAATTCCAAGAAGCTACTAATAGCATCCACAAGCAAATGCATAGTCATTCGGACTACCTGAATAATATACAGCAAAGTCCCCTTTCAATGACCACGGCTGCCTTAATTCCCTATCACAACTCTTCGCGCACAAGTCAAGGCGACATTCCTGCTTAAAAATTCCGAAGGCCATGTCAAAAAAAGTTTCGGCTTGGTCTTCTATTAACTATCTCACGTCTGCAAAGTGGTTTGTAATGCAAATCGTCGCCTAGTGATTCACCACCCCACCCCGTTTTTCATTCAATTGGGCTCGGGCCCTAGTAGATCTCGCGAGAATTCCGAAGTTGATGTCGAATTGCACACGGCCGACGCGGCCAAGTCGGACCATGCGCAAAATAAAAAAGGAGAGGACGGCGTAGGAGGGATTCATCGGTAAGATCTAAGCTGACGGCCACGCCCTATACTGTGACCCAATATGTTGTTCCGTACACCTCAATACATAAATAACGCCTGGGATCGTCGTGTCCGATCGATCATCCAATGACGAATGGCCACCAGAAACGCCGTCAATGCCGATGTGAATAAAAAGTGTTACAAAGCGGAAGTCGTTCATCGTGATATTTGCGATGCGAGAGGGTTTTCAAGCGTTTGTAACCTAGAAGAGCGTTAGTCCAACATATAAAAAGCAAGATATCAGGATGAGAATTACATACCCTCAGAATTCTCCGCGAGTAATCCTGGTTGTCGGCGATGCTGCCGTCACTCATTCGTCGGTTCATAACAGGGTCGAGGCGAGAGTCCGACATCGAAAGTCCACCGCTGCTAGAGGGAGGCTTTCCACCACTGATGAAAGCATTGACAGCGGCGTTTCGTCGGTGTTCTTCCTCGATCTCGGCGTTTCGCTTTCGGCGCATCCAGAAAAATCCTCCACCAAGCAGAGCAGCTACGGCAACAACACCCACAACCACACCACCAGCGATACCCGCTACGTTAGTAGTCGACTTGCCGCTGTCTGGGTCAGAAGAGGCGGTAATCGTCTCGATGGTATCTAGATTATAATTAGCAGCAGATTCCCAAATAACTTGCAAACATAGAGACTTACCGGATGTGCTAGCCGGCGAGGAGGCGGAGCTAGTCTTGGATGAGGAGGTGCTAGATGAACTAGAAGAGCCGGGCTGAGATGCTTCGCCAACAGATACGCGCTTTCCAGTGTTGTAAACAGTGTAGGTGTCAAGACCACCACCTATTCAAAGTCAGTCGCATTATTCAATAGAGATACAGAGATCGCAGGTCACATACAAGCATCGTCACCGAAACCAGGGCAAGGCTCGGTACATTGGTCGTCGTCCACAAGATCAGCCTTGTTGGGGTATTCATCACCACACCAGCAGTCTTCGGCGTTAGAGGCGCCTGCGACGAAGTTCTTCGAGCGACATAATCCCGCGCAAGCACCCTGTGAGTTGAAGTTGTCCGTGTTCTGATGCGTCATCGTTCCAACCGACTTGTAGCAACCGTGGACGGTATCGGTGCCCACTATGGGATCTTGGGCGGCCTTCTCCTTGGTGGCTGCGGAAAGGGTGGCGAGGGCCAGAACGGCCGCGACTGTAAATTGACGGATAGACATGGTGAAAGTGTTCAAGAGGTATCGCAAGAACGTAGTTGAAAATTAGTTATGTTAATGTTAATGGAGCCAAGAGTCCAATTCTCTCAACCCGATCAACGACTAGAGAGAATGAGAATCAAGTAATAAGCTTGCTTTCAATCTCCTCTAGGGAGTAAGCCGTAGTAGATTTCCTATCGTATCGTGTTCGGTTGCGTCTCGGTTATCATCGACCAACTCGGCTTCGGGAATCAAAAGCTGACGATCACGCGGTCCAATTCATATAGATGGGAGACCAGGCGTTCCTTTGACTATTGTTTCTCGTCGGGTATCTTTTAATTCTAATGGCCGACACGTTTTTCCTTCTTCCCGCTCTTTGGATTGGCGAAATGACGAGAAGGTTAAAAGGAACGTGATAAAAAACAATAGGGCGCTAAAATCAATCAATCTTTGTTAGAATTCGTTGTTCATCAAAATCGCCGCCCACCAAATCTCCTTTGAACAATTGTCGGAATTCTAAGTATTGTGTCTAATGGTCGAGGTGAAGGTAGGAGATGCTCTCGGCAACGTAGCACACATGAGTCGATCGGAGTGCGTCGGAGAGGATGGTGATGATGATGATGTACGATGTACACGATGTTTGATGTTTATATTGTTGTTGGTGATTATGATGACGATGATGGGAAGGAGAATAATAGTGTAGTTGGTTAGATTGGTTTATTGCTTACCCTTTTACTAAAGTTGACGAGGTCAATATCACCGATGACGATGACCTATTGGAAAGGACCTAAGGTAATGGAAGGTGTTTGTGTGATGGTGATGGAGAGGGGAAAGAACAAAATCACGAAATTCATAAGAAAACGAGAGACACGTCGAGATCGGACGAGGGAAACGAGTGGACTGACTGGGCCTGAGTAACTGAAAGAGTGTGGGAATGGAGAATGTTTTTGCTAGACGGGTAGGAGATGGGCAGGTCGGGGGGGGGTTAGGGAGGGAAGGGGAAAAAAGGGAGGGAAAGAGGAGAGACACGAGATGCAAAGGTGACTTTTGGGTCTTAGGGTCTTAGGTTCTTAGGTCGACTGCGCAGAGAAACACAGACGCTCCAGAACCTGGCTGTTGCACCCAGTTGACACCCCCAGCACACCCCGGTCAACTGCCCAGGTACAATCCACCTTGTATTATTGTGCATCAAAAAAGTGTCGTTCGCACTTACCTGTATTTGGCTTGATTTTGACGCTGCTATCTTTCAAAAAAGGCCGCAGGTGCGTATATCTGCGTATCTGCGTATCTTCGTATCTTCGGGTAGTACCTGTAATATTTGCGATACTTCCGCACTGGGTGATCTGTGGGTGATTTGCGAGGTGATTGGGTCGATGACTGGCTGGTGACCTGTTAGTGGTTACATCCAGCGCGGTAGCTTAGGCAGGCTTAGGTCGCAGTCGTTCCCTACCTATTCCCTAACAAGATTCTAGGCAATTACTAGCAAGTACTAGCAATCGCCCAGCGACGGCCAGCAGCTCAAGTCAGGGTGGATATATGGCTATAAAGATAAGTGGGGAATTAATTCGATAGGCGGCGTGTTTCTCACGGTCCTTACTCAAATGAGAATTACAAGCGAGAGGATGGGAAATTGCATCGGACTAGGGGGGAAGGGGGGTGAATTGTCTACCTAAGTAGGCAGGACCGTGTGTATTCTGGTTACACATGCACGGTACAAAGATACTTGTAGATTGTAAATTTTAATGATCGACCAGCCTTAATAGGTACATACCCAGGTACCCTACAATTCAATCAAATTTGCTTCAAAGAGTCGTCGCATAATTGTCTTCATCTAGCCACTTTTTTTTCCTTTCTGCCTTCTCGTGCAATGAAAAATAGCTTCAACATTTTGCGTTCTTTTTCCCCCGCCTCCTTCCATCATAAGCATGTTTGGTAGTGGGTACAGAGTATTTAGCAAGTTGTTTTCCTTCGCGTCTTCATCCGCCTTATTAACGGGACTTCGCTAACTTCGCCTGGCCTCTAAAATTCCGCTGGGACCTTGCAGTAGATACCGTGATAGGCATAGTACGTAGTTTAATCCGTCCAACTTTAGCATTTGGCTGTCGCGAACCCCTGTAGCCTTCCCGAGAATTACCATGCGCCAATTAATGGCTCGAAATCGTCTAATCTGGCTCCGCTGCTCGCACTTGATTGGTTGTTTAATCAAAAGAAAGGAGATGTAGTCCCGCACTATTATGTCGCTCTTTCCCTTTTATGAACAGATACAAAGTCATATGTGCATTTTATCCTCCGCAATGTTTGCACAACGCTAGCAGCAAGCGTGCACCAGGTTTATCCACGCATAAGCGATTCCTCAGTTCGTAGCAGACGGGCGCTAGACCTGACGTGTTCCTGATCCTGAATTTTTTTGGGACTTTTCCCCAGCAAACCCCAGCAAGCTCAGCACACTTTCGGCGTTCCTATCGCCTTAGGAAGCGCTAGCTTGCTAAGTATATCATCAATTACCATTTTCGTACAAGACGAGTACTTTTATACTCTGCCAAGTTGTTCGACCTTATTCCATTCTATCTATTTCTATGCAACTTGTGTAACATACCAAACCCGTTATGTAGCAAGTTGTGCACACCAGAGTTTGGAATTACTACTATATGCAGTACATCTGTGTATCTGTGCATCTGCATCTAGGTTTTATGAATTGACCGAGGTGGATGTTTGCCGGGTTTGCTGGGAATATTCTTCTCGCTTTTCGCTTTTCGTCTCAAACATTTCTCCATCAATTAGCCCGACCCTCCGCCGCCACCGATCGCTATTCAACCCTCATTGTCAATCTCACCTAGGTACCTAGGTAATCAAAAGAGCTTTAGCAGGATGTTCCGCTATAGCCCTATTGTCTATCATCAAATCTTCGAACTGAAATTGGTTGCAACCATTCGCTACAAATGCAGATGCGAACGGCTCTTGGGTTACGACGATTTCACAGCTTCGACCCTATTTCGTAGGCATAGATCTACAGATTGACATTGCGACGTGACCTTTTTATGCAGGATTAAGTATCAAGAGACATGGCGGCGTGCCAAGTCGCCAAGGTGCCAAGCGAGACTCGAAACAAGAAACACGGCAGCAAACCGTGACAGCCGTCGGTAGCATTTAGATACTAGAGGGGAACTTTGAGGGACTAACAGCGACTAAAAGGACTAAGAGGTGTACGAGAAGGGGACGAAGCTGCTTCAGATGCTTCCACGATGAAGTTTTTGTTCCCTGGTGATAGTGTTACTTTATAGTGTTACCCTCGGCACTTCTGGCTCTTACTATAGGTACCAGATATGCATACCTGACATCATCGGCTCGACTAGGACAACTTGGGTCGACCGGACCGCCAGATGACAACCAGATTCAACTTGGAAGTTGACGCAAACATCAACTAAAGACGACATCAGTAACCAGTAACGCAACAAGTAACCAGACCGACAGTCCGCTAGGTACTTCAAGATTGTCTAAGCGATCCCAGGCATCCTGTCGAACAACTTAGGTTTTACATACATACCCAGATATCTCACACTACTTACTCACAGACTCATCCACAACCCAAAGTCGTTATCTTTCTTGCAGCTTCTGTTTCCTCATTCAGAATACAGCGCCGAACGCTGTATGATGCTGTTAGAGAGTCAGTTTAGCAAAGCAAGAAAAGCAAGTTTTTATCCTCCCTGCCCTGATGGCTTGCATAATGCATGAGCGAGGCTGAGGCTTTGCATTCCGCGGCGTTATCCGTGCTGCACTTTGTTTTTTTTTCTTGCTGCTGTACACTTTGCGGCGCTCTATATCAACCCCCTCGCGTAGCTTATTGGTCCTTTACTCGTGTTCGGTACTTTGAACCCTGAAAAATATCGGACATTTTCTTGGAATTGGATTATTCTCGGGCCATATTCCACTCAAATCTCAGGTTTTTCAACAGCTACATACGTCAAGCACGCCAGCTGAATCTGCAACTCCTTTTTTTGTCAAGCTTGAGTATTGTACCCATCATGATTCTAACGGCCCCAACCGCCATGCACGATCGATTATCCGGTGGGCGAAAGGATTTGGTATCTACCTGTATAGGTAGGTAAAGACGTTTTTAACCTATTGCTGACTCCAGCTAGAACGATTTTATGTCTAGTTGAAACAAATCACTACTTTAACCAACAGCACGTTTCAAAGAGACATCTAAATCCTCCTTTTGCGTAATACATACATTCCCAACATAGCTTTGCTTATTCGAAAAATTTCTCCATTCAGCAATAGCCACCTTAAAATAGCACGCGAACACCAGATCCATAGATTCATAAATCGTCGGGACCTTTACTGCCAACACTGTCCACGCCATTCCCAAAACGTATCCTAGCTTAATTTACGATTTACGAATCTCGATGGGGTTGACCGAAGTCGCCGCAACCCGGGTAGCGAGATGTAAGATGTGTAATATTCATAAACATTTGCACTCATTCGATAATATGCAAGTGTAAGCTTCAACGCTTCCTTCGAAGCTCAAAGTCGAACTCTTCGTTTTTTTTTTTCTCCGGTCAACTGGTCCCATCATTGGAAATCAACTTCCGGTCATGAATGGCATCCAGGTACACTAGCCAGCATCGCCCACCTACCCGTCCATCCACTATTTCTTGCATGTTCCAATATCTTCTCGGTGCCATCTTCAGGTGAAGTTTGGAAGTCGGATTTCGACGTGGCGCGCGCCAACCGCCGCCAAGATCATCCGTTCTGACGGGTCGTCCGGAATTGTTCCTTCAGCATTTGGAACCATCGGATCGAAATTACGAGGCTTGCCAAGACAGCCTAGAAGCGAGACTGCCTGATTCCACAGTATCTATTTGTGTTACGTACCGTACCATGTTTATACGGTGAGCTGTTCTGGCTGTCCTAAGTGCCGGGTGTAACAGCTGTACAGTGTCTTCTCAGTCTCCTCAACAATCATTTATATGCCCTGCATATATCACGAGCAAATTCGATAAATCCGTCTTACTCAAGGTTCGAGATCACTCCGAGATCTAATATTGAACAGTCAGCATCAGCATGCAATTATTAAATTGTCAGGATTGGTCCACAACAATGGCACAGCCCGCCCCCACCGTCCAAGAAATCAGTCATTTAGCAATACATCGACGACAAACCAAATAATCATATTCCCACAGGTCGTACGAAATAACGAATCAGACACGACAGATCGTGTAGATTGTGTACAGCTCATAGGTTCTTAACAGGAGCATCCCCTTCCTTACTACCACTTCCATATGTCGGGCGCGGTTCCTTTCCGGCTCCCTTATCAGCCTCAAACTCCTTAACTTCAGGACTATCCATATACTTAACGACATTATCCGCCTGCCATTTCTTAAATGTCGCTCCTAGCCCTTCATTCGAGTAATCTTGGTCATTCGCCTGGTCCTTGTGGTATTTGACGCGGATAAAGTTACCATCAATAGTGGCTGGGTCCAACGACAAGCTAACGAGAGCATTGACGACCGCCGTCTTCGGGATAACCTTGAAAGTCCACGCCTAATCAATCGTCAACCTTCTGCAAATCTACTTGCCAAATATGCCCCCATGCCATTTGCCAACTCACCTCTTCGTGTCTGAATTGAATCAAATCCCGATCATTAGTCACGACCTGATATCCCCGACTCTCGGCGCCATTGAACAATTTCGGCAACGCAAACCACTGTCCAGCCATCTTGTACCGGTCATCCGCATATACGAACTGGTCATTGTACACGCAATCCGGCGTGTAACGCCGCACGCGCGCGACCGTCGGCTTCATCTCGTACAGCGCGATGATGTCGTCGAGGAGTGCTTGCCGCGACGCCAATAGTGGGAACGACTTCGATGGAATCGGCGTGTAGTCCCCTGTGGGATGCGTCTGTCGTACTTCGAAGCGCTCACCTGGAAGAGATGGGTCCTGTGGGAAGTGCGTTTTGGAAGTTCCGCTTGGTGGAGGGATGCTCGACGACATGTTTCTAGAAGGCTGTGGCAGAATAGTCGATCGGAGAGCTCGGGTAAGTATCGTAGATCGCGTAGTGTTGAGGATGTGTAGGCAATGGCTTCTCTGCATCATTCGTGAAGTTAGATTGTCCTACCCAGTAGACGCAAAGTCAAGGCCATGTTGGTAGACCGCATTTTCTATGCATTGGATGTTATGGTGAGTATGACGTAGTTGTTCCGGATAGATGATGGGTAGATTCGTAGGAGCGTAATTCCATGACCTTGTGAAATTCCACCTCTATGTATCATTCATATAAGTACATAATGAATGAAATTATCATTATTGGGTTCATTGATTGTTGTGTTTGGCCAGATGATGATTCATGGAACCTTCGAAATACATCACCGGCTAACTTTGTCCCCCTTTTGGCTGACTAAGCGTACTTTATACGTAGAACTTCCAATGTTCCTCCTTTCGAGGCCCGGAGCGTTCGAGTTCCTAGATAGGCTGTTATTAATCAACAGATTAAAAATAGTCACTGGTTGTTTTTTTGTTTATGGCTTCGCTCGTTTGAGGAGTTAGGGAGGATATCGATGTTTAGGTAGACAAGAATACCACCAAATTCGATATTGAGTTAATATATGGCATATAGCAATAGTAGTATGTCACAAACCAAACAACACCAGGCCACTTGGAAGACCCAAGAAGCGGAGACATCTCAAACCAATCACGGGTAAACCTCGGAAAATCCTTGATCTAGTTGATCTGGATGATCTGGATGATCTGGGAACAGATCACCCAGATCATACAGATCAACCAGATCACGATACCCTCAAGCACAAGAATAGGAAGGAAGGACATCTATATAAACATGGCAGGCTCTCATGTATCTAGTCATTCATTCAGCTCACTAGCTATCAATCTAAGTCTATTACTTCAACCGCATCGAACTAATAGGGAGAGGACTCCAAGCCTCTCTTACGAACAGACTTAACTTTGATCTGATCTCTACGAGTACTGCTAACAAACAAGGAAACCCACGAAGCATCCCGTATACCTAAGTACCTAGGTATAGGTTCGTAACATAGTAGCTGAGTACATCTATATAGGCAATTAGACTCTGTTGCTTCTACATACAAAGAAAAGTCTTAACCCTGGCTTAGTTACCAACTATACGTGAGAATCATGCAGTATTTAACTGTTGTTCGACGTTGATACGATGAGTGGAAGTTTAATGGATATTAAATAAGGTTTGCATGTTAGTAGGTATGTACCATTCTATTTCTATATTTGCCCTCCAAGTTTATCGTTCACTACAGGGAAACGTTCCATATACAGAATTGGAAATAATTTCACATTGCAACAAACGAATATGGTATATAAATCTGAATTATATATATTGAAACATATATCTATACTAACCTGGTTGATATAATGTGAACTTACCAGGCATCCTAAAGGATATTCCGAGGTTGAGTGTAGGTATCTTACAATGACGGCATATTAGACACTTGTCTATTGTGTAGACATCACTGCATCACATATAGGTATTTGTTTAAAGGAATCACTCTTGGTCTAACAAAGGGTCAACCAAGCATTCTCAGAAGTCTGACAGTCCGGCTGAATTGGCCACTCGCAAGCAACAGATCCAGGCGGGCAGTCAAGAACACACTGGCCGGCGATCTCAGCATGACGCGACACACCAATAAATGGGTCACCGTCAAGAGCCGACAGGTCGAACCAGGAATGTCCGTTCTGGAGCGCCAGCTCCATCTGGAACGGCTTGGCCAGGCCAGCGTTATTGGCACACTTCAACACGCTTCCGATGTTGTCATCGTTAGCGGGAAGAGGCGATGTCCACCGGTGACCACCGCCTAGCAAGGGAACGCTAGGGCTGAAGGTCCCGTCGTTCTTCGCGGCGCCGCAGAAGATTTGGAAGGGGCAGTTGTTTTGCACGTTCAGCGTGCTACCCAGAGCTGAGGGGACAGCCGCGAGGACGAGGACCCCAATGTTGCTTAGCATGTTGACCATTTTTCTGATGGGCTGCTAACTTACTTGAGAAGTCCTGCTGATACTGGATGAATCGGAAGACGAGAATGGTTTCTTAGGATGGAAGAGGTAGCGAGAATTTACTTGTAGCTTTGAGGCTGGCCAGTGTAATATTCCTATCGTAGGTAAATTGGTTGGAGATATATAAACATCCATATTTGCACGCATATTCTTTTGGTAGCTTGAAACAGCTTTCTTTAGTCGAAAAACCACTAACCTATTGTGTTCCTGCCGAAGACATTGTTTGGAAAGGGACAAGAGACTCGAAGAAGGGACTAGCAATTCTATTGTACCTATGATCACACATCAGCTTATGGGACAGACCATCAACTCGGAATGTATGTGATACTAAAACTACATGTAGCTAACGTTTGACTTTAATATAGCATACTAAACATAGTATTCGAAATTCTTTGACTATATGTTGACTATACCTGAGTTGACGTTATTATTTACTACAAAGCACTGTATTAGAGCCAGAAATAAACTCACGAAAGGAATACTTCTTTATTCTAGAACGATTTCTTTTGTTCCCTGAAAATCCTATGTTTACATGCTTAAAATCTTCCTGGATCTAATTATTGCCTCGATCTATGTCCAACGAGTATCATTCCCTCAGTCTTCAATTTGACCATTGATGTTATTAGTAAGGTCTACTAACAGTAAAGCTGAGATGTCAAGAAAAGGGGTATCACGTGATCGGAGATAACTCGGACATAAGATTCTACCCTTTCTAATGTTGAATTAACCCCTTTTTCTGTCTGACGTCATGATCGTATGCATCATCAAACCGGCACGTTTAAGACGCGTTCTTGCCATGTGCTGGAGCGTATGATGAGATGAACGTGATATGTAAGATACCGTTTTTCGTAACCCCTTTTCGAAAAGTCTATAAACAACCGCATCAGAACGTAAAATAGAAAATCTAATAGAAATACAATATGATCGAAGTATAACGTTCACGTCACTAGCCAATTATGGATCCTAAGACTCGTAAATCTTCCCATCCTCCGGCAAAGCTAAAGTAAGCAGGTACTGCTCCATCGCGTCCGCGATCTCTCCACCGAAGGTTTCTGGCTGCTCGTAGACCGAGTGGCCCGTCATGTTCTTCGAGATCATCACGACGCGGTCTTTTCCAATCTCCTCTCTCAACTGCGTGCCCCATGCCAGAGCCGTGGCCGGGTCGCGCAATGACTCGACCATCAGAATCGTGGGCATGTTCGGCGTTCGCGGGATCGAGATCTTGTGAGGCGGGTTGCGCTTAGGCGCAGGCCAGCCGATGCAGTTCAGCTCAAACTCGCGGTAGGTCGGGGAAAAGCCCATCATTAACGGCGCGTGGGTCTTCACTAGCGTGTGCTTCAACTTGATATCTAGGGCCGATTGGTCGTTGTGGTGCCAGTCCTGGCATACGATGGCGGTGTTAGAGTAGAGCAATGAGTTGTTGTAAGCGGTCTTAGTGTCTGACGGGAGGCTCAGGCGTGAAGCAAAGGCGCTCGCGTCGTTCTGGTTCAAAGCCTGACCGATGGCCTGAGCAAGGGGCGGGAAAAAGGATTCGCCGTAGCTGAGACTCAACGTAATCGAGCGAACCTGGTCGACAGTGATTTGTGGCCCTAATAAACAGGTCTGGGTGTCGCTGCACGAAAGGGGCTTCTCTTCGATTCGAGCCATGAGGTCCAGCCAGACTTGTTCCAACGACTTTGTGGGATCGTAGTGCGCTAGGGGACAGGTTGTGGCGTTCTGTTGCTCGCACCAGGATAGAAAGCCCTTGAATGCGACATCGACGGCTTGAGCAGCTATGGCGAATGTTGGAACCTCTGCCTGTGATAAGGACACGGCACAGTCTAGCATCATTGAGCGGATGTTATGCGGGAAGAGCTCTGCGTATTGAGACCCGAGCTGTGTGCCGTAAGAAGTACCGAACCAATTCATTGGCTCTCCACCGAGAGCTACCCGAACAGCCTCGTGATCCTTTGCGATAGAGACGGTATCCATGTAATCGACAAGTGGAATGCCTGTTCTATCCAGACAGCTTTGTCTGAGAGCCTTGTTACGCTTGACCCGTGCGGCGAACTCGGCATCGGTCGTGGGGTATACGGGCAGTACTTGGTTGTATATGTCTGGGTCGCAATCTATTGGGTTGCTCAAGCCAGTACCTCGAAGATCTAGAAACGTAGCTATTAGAAAATACTCTTGACTCAAGTGAATTAAGCTACTGAAGTACAATATACGATTGAAGGAACTAAAGGGAGATAAACCGGAAAATATAACGTACCGACGCCAATAAGATCAAAGCGATCAAGGATGTCTTCACCCCATTTCATTTGACCGGAGGCTGCCTGAGAGATGATGAAAGTGCCTTGTATACCAGGTCCTCCGGGTTGAAAGAAGAGATTGCCAATTCGGCTCTATGAACTTTCAGTTAGAAGATGGTAAGTCGTAGCTTTAATGAATACATACCTCCGGCTTTCTCGCTGGAAGCTTGGCCAACCCGACATCAATCATGCCTTTGCCCGGGTTCTCCCAGTCCAGTGGCACCTTAAGGTAGCCGCAGCTCACTTTGGAACCAGAAGGAATTAATGCGGTAGGGCAATCTTTGAATTGGATGGTCGCATTTCCATATAGGGGACTTGCCATGAGCGGAGCCGCGAACAGCGCCGAGGCGAGCAACACCTTGGCCGACATTATGGGCAAGACGGTTACTTAGATAAAAGGAAATAAAAAGGAAATTTCAATGAATGTAAGGGTTATTATGGTATTAGGCGACTCGTGATGAGTTGATGTGGAATATAGAATATAGGAAGAGACGGAGCGGATCTTTTATACAAAACTTCTTCTGTCCTCACGGTATCTTCCAAAGTATATACCATTTAAATTTGATTCTAAAGCTTCATCCTAGTGAGATGGCATGGCAGTGGCTAAGGATGCATGCTAGACCTCGATTTGTAGACTAATCAAACATAATTGCCGTTGGGAGACTCAGCGACCCTCAGCTATGCGCGGTGGATTACCAAAAGGGTACTGAAACTGCGGTCGGGACATCATCATAGGAGAGCTGGGACATAGCGATCAACCTCGAGGCTGAGCTGATACCTACCTAGGCATGCATGAATGGCGGTCCGCTACGCTGGATATTGACGTCGCTTATACCCAGCTTGCCATCCCGCGTTGGTTACCCAGGCAAGGAAGTTGGGTTGCCCGATTTGTATGTATACTGCGATGACTCTCTGCTATTGGTTAGAAAATACGAATGTGCTTTTTTGAAGTGAGATGATCATATCTCGATGAATCCTTGGTGCGTTCCAATGTGGCGATGTGAATGGTGGTGATGGTGACGACGACGAATTTGTTAAGATGGATGCGTATGGACGGGTAGGTATGCTTGGTAGAAAGTCGATACTAGATTATAGAAAAGTCAGCCCAATGTAATTCAGATTCATGTTGTAGATCGATGTTTAAAACTTCAAGGAGATGGAATCATCTAGTGGAAATGATAAGTATCAGGTGTGGCATCTAAGGCCGATGAATAATAAGCACCTAAGCGCATATTCATAAACACCAAGAATCATCTCCCACCTCACCGCATTAAGAGGTATATGCGGAACCTGAGGTACTCCCGGCTGTACGTCGGACTTGATAACGGCTTATCTGCCTGCGGATTGTTAAGGTTATATAGCACTTTACAACTACAACAGACAAGAAAAAATGGAGTCACCAGGTACGGCCGTTGAAGGTTGCCTCCAAGTCACATTCTGACATGGTGTAGCGGTTGAGACGAGGTTTAGCCCTGGGTGCGAGGAGACAATCCCGCCTGCCGGTATGATGGCAGTCAATATACAAGCTACATCAGGGATGACGAAGTGTACTGTCGAGGGTCGCTGGTTCAAATCCACCGTCTGGTGGATCTTTTTTTTCATCTTTTAGTTTTTCTTCGATGCGCATTATTCCCAACTACTACTTGATAGTTACATGAGGGTTATTTTATCTATTCTGGGAGATGTCTAGATAGCTGATCTCGTCGTCGCCCTCCCTACACTATCACGACTTATTGATGAGGTTTATTCAACACATCGTGAAATTGCTACTTTTCATCTAGCTACCTACCTAAATAATCAAAAACGTGACCATCAAAAACATCCGACCGACCTTATTCCCTACTCCCCTCCCTCGCTAACTCGACACAACCTCCCATTCTGCGACTCCTTATACCCATCCACACTCCTAACCGCCCACCCCTCGCTCCCAACCGTCGTCGGCGCCCAAAACAAATTCCACGGATCCCTTGCCCTCTTCACCTCCAACAAAGTCGCATAATTCGTCCCGTAAAAAGCTTGCTGCCACTCCGGCTCCCCGGGGTCCCCTTCATTCATATACGCGCCCGCACCCGGCGACGCATCGCGCAGTAAATCCATGTACACCCTGAACATCGCATCCCTTTCCGCGGATTGCGCCGGCGCGGCGTCCATCAGCATCGCGTGCATGCGGTTCTGTCGCCAGGCCGGGTTCACGGCGGACGTGGTGTTGGCGGGCCAGCCTGCGGCGGAGAGGGTGGGCGAGGTTAGAGTGCCGTGGAAGTAGAAGTCGTTTTCGAAGCCTGCTTCTGCCGCGGTGCGGATTGCGGTTATTGTCGTGTTCCAGAGAACATCGTCTTCCCAGTTCGTGCATGGGAGGAGACGAGAGCGGTATCGTGTGTTCCCTGGTGCTGGACCGATGCCCACGCCGCGTGAGCCGTAGACGCTGGAGCCGCGGATGGTGGGGTTTGTGATGTTAATGGAGAGGTTTGTGAAGGTGTCGTAGAGGGGCTGCATGAAGGCGAAGACGGAGGAGGGCGTGGTGTCGAGGAATGAGGAGGACGTTGTGAAGCGGAAGGTGTGGTTCGCGCCCGGATATATGTAGCTGAAGCCGTAGCCGCCGGCGTCGAGGATTTGCGCGGCGAAGCGGTAGTACGCGCCTACTCCTTGCCAGAAGGTGTCGGCGTCGGCGATTACGCCGGGGCCTGGGGCGCTGGTGGGCGAGAGCATGAGCTGCAAGCTGGATGAGGTTACGCTGATTGGTGGGTACGCTTTGTATATGGCTGATGTAACTATTCCGTACGTTGCTGTGCAAACTGTTAACTGAAGAACTTTTTCTAGGAGATTCTGAGGAGCATTAAATCATACCTCCGCCTCCACCACGAATCGCGTAAAAGAGATCTGTATTAGTGGACGGGTCCGCGGTTACGAATCTCCCCGAAGCCGTCACCACTCCGAGAGAAAGTACCTGGTCGGCTCCTAGTCCGTACGTTGAAGTGATCGTGGTATGACCTCCCGCGCTCATCCAACCTCCTACTCCGCCCACTGTTCCACATCCGGGAGAGACAAAACTTATATTGTGGTCAGCCATGAAATTGTGTTCTTCCCATGACTCCACGCCGGAACCAAGATGAACAGCCATTCCCGTATACTTTCCGATACTATACGAGGGGATGAACTCCATCTCCTTGAGGTGATGTGTCCAGACGCTGAGGGATCCCGCCCCAATCGATCTTCCGCCAAAATCATGGCCGGTATTCCTATATCGTGACATTAGTAAGAATGATCGTTCCAACGTCATGAAGTCGCGTACGGAATACGGAAGTGCTTTACTTAACGATTAGACGAATGTTTTTGTTCCTGGCGAAGTTGACTGCTGCTTGAATGTGCTTCACAGTAGTAGCATTCACAACATATTCCGGAAACCCCCCTCGTGTACAATTTCCTTGAGGATCTGAAAGGAGTGGACAAGTGGTTCCTTGAGACCATTGTGTCAAAGCGACGAGAGGATCGTCAAGCCAGTAGTGAGAAGAAGAAACGTTATTAAGTAAGAACGTGCATTCTGCTTGATTGAAATCAGGTCCTTGATAGCAAGAGGCTGCTACTGGTTTAGGCTTTAGGAGAGCGCCGCCAAGAGTCCTATTCAACAAAGTCCATTCTTCTAGGGACGGCCACGCTTCATCTCCCGGGAAGACCTTACAGTCGGCGACTTGATACCGTGATGCTGTGGTCTCATCACCAAAATCGATGGCGGAGAAATCACTGATGTCATCTTGACTAAAGCGAATGGAGTCGGAAAGCAGTGGTCGAAGTTTCAACGCCTCAGTGATGGGAACAAATGTGCTTAGATAGACAAGAACAACATTTGACTTCATGGTTTTGGGGATTCGTTAGTTATCCCTAGGAAGCAGCTTTTCATGTATACTATATCCTTAATCAATTCCATAACGTCATGGCTACAATGGTTTAAGTATATTGCCCAATGAGCCATGGCCTCTGTGAATAGGGGCTAGAACCTAGATTGCCTTCTGCGATTGATCTCCGAAATGCCGAGTTGGAGAAGAGGCATCGTTCAGCATCGTCGGAGATGGACTGATGACTGATTTTAGTCATAGAAAATAAGCCTCTAGCTTCATAGGAGGGTTTCTTTGGATGCCAATAGTCGTGTATGCCGTCATAGTGGTGTTGTAGTCTTGGCACATACTCGATGCTGTCACGAGAGAGACTAACCGGGTCTATAGGGAGCCTCGAGCGTAAACGTTACATTCTCAACCCTACTTAGATTGGGGATCTTAAGAATAGACCCGTGAGAGGCAAGGTAACTTCAGGCTAAACGGATCGTGTCAAGCAGCAACCACGGTCCGTTAGACTGCCACATGGTGAGGTTAGATCCAATATATTATCGTGAAAGCTTGATCCAGTTGACCCTCTTGGCACCGAGTTTTCCGGGTTCATTCCATCGCTCGCTGACAGCGAGAACAAGAGAAGACCTCCTCCGTATGTCCTTTTCCTTCTCAGCTGCTCCATATGGTAAGAAGTGCGAGCTCTAGCTCACAGGCGTCAAATGATAAGCGAATTAATCCACATCGGCAGAGATACTACTTGCTGGCGAAAAGTTTGGTATGTTGACGTTGGCTATTGAGCCTGGAATGTGCGCCGGGCATACCCCAAAAATTTCGTATAGGGGTTAGGTGGGTCCACCAAGACTCCCCTGAAAATCCAGTAATTGCATTGTACTAGAACGCTTTTTCTCAATGTAAGCTCGCTACCTTGCGATAAAATACATGAGACCTATATCAATCAATCCTGCACTTTTAGAGTATCAATTTGAGATATAGTGCCTCGTGTGAACCGCCGTGTAGCTATTGCAGGAGGTGGGTTTTTGGAGCTGTTATTTGGCTGTTGGTGAGCTTCATGGCTCCATGCTGTTGAGATAAGTGGGTCTGTCTATGGATGGTACCTGGGTACTTACCAACAACGGCTCAACAACAGCTCATAACGACTTCATATTTTAGTATTGTAGGTCTTTTAATGAGAATTGATTACTTATATGATATTAATTTCGTTTTTCAAGAATGAGATTCATGTCTGTTATAGAGCCATTATCAAATCGCTGTTGAATCATAGTGTTTGACAGCGCTAAACTCCTCATAGATTACAAGGAACCTCTTCAGTGGTAAAAATGCCATACAGGGTTTAAATGGGCTTGATTTTAGGCGTTTCTCTAGCGGCTAAGCTCCCTAAACTCCTACCGCCGTTCACCAAGATATAGTGTGTGAATCGTTATCATCCCCGGCGCCCTCGTCCCCTGAGTCCTTTACTCAGATCTTAGTCAATAGCCCTGGAGCCCCTTTCCCGGGTCTAGACACCATCGCGTCATTCATAGCAAAACTATCATTTCGACCAGAACGTAGTATCGCATATTAAGAGGTAGCATACATCCTCAATACGACCTTCGAGCCATGAGCTCGGGGCCTTGGCGTTTGACCTGTGTAGGATTCGGAAACACATCCCTAATCCGAAAATCCTCTCATCGCAACACATCGGGAATACTCTTCATACTTTCATAACACCTCAACACCAAGTATGCAGCGAGTCAAGAATTTTGCTATCTACCTGGCCCGGGCTACCTAGCCCTAATTCTCAAAAGTAGGGGGCCTTTGTCAACAACATACAAGAACCCAACACTAGACAAACGCCTAACCCCCTCCCAAACCGTACTTTTCACCCAGTCCATAGCCTAACCCGTCCAAATTCAGTACCTCTCACTTTTTCCCCTCCTAGACCTTCAGATCCCGCAGCGCACCAGCCACGTCCTGCGGCTTACACTCCATGCGATGTTTCTTCCAGTCCTTCTTCTGGCACTCCGGCGAGCAATACAAGACCTCCTTGCACCTCGCGCACTTCATCAACTCGCCCCCCTTTTTCGTATGCGTGGCGTTGCAATTGCGACACCTATCCGCGTGCCCGAAGTCCTTCGCGTCCTGCGCCTTGACCAATTTCCAATCGACTATGTGTTCCACAAACGGAACCGAGAAGATTGGGCTGATGGCGATGCGCACCGCGTGCTTCGACGCGGTCTTGTCCCAGTCGGGTAGGTTGATGAAGCCGGGGGGTAGCTTGCCTTTGCCGCAACTGCACATGAACGGCTCTCCTTCCTTCGTGCTTAAAGGAATTATTCTGCGTTTCTTGTACTCGCACTTCTTGCCGTGGCTCCATGTGCGGCATCGCTCAGCGAGAGCGGGGAGGACGTGCTTCCAGAGTACGAGCTCTTCGTCATTAACGGTGAGCGAGCAGATCTGCAACTCTCGTAGTATGTACAGGAACGACTCGATCTCTCCGGTTTCGACCATGTGTCGGGTGAACGGGATCACCGCGGCGTCCGCTACGACGGAGCCTTCGGCGCCGTTGAGTCGTATAGAACGGACAAAAATCAGCATTTGGTTGCCACTCTCTGGATGCTGCAAGGCGAAAAGTCCGGTTTGCCCGCCTTGGAGCCCGGACGAAAGCATGAATAGGGAGAAGAGGGTCTCCTTGAAATTCATGCGTAAGGTAGGAGGTTCGGTTGAATCACGTAATTCCCGTTCGCGGGCAGAGAATTGAAATGAAGTCAATGTGGTGAGCCAAGAATTCTCCTTTTTGCTGGATGATTCCATGTTGAGAATCGGAAGCGAGTCCAAATTGACCTGTCCATATTGAAAGATGGGTACGAAGCCATCCCCAAGCGTCATGGGATAAATGAATGACGATAGTGGTCCGGGAGCAAGCGGGTCTGCAAATGATGCGATGACCTCAACATAAGCCGAGGTGCGCGCAATGCGGGTCTTCGCTGTTTCCTTTAGAACCGGGACAGGAAATGAGACAGGACAGATGAGAACCGAGTCGCCAAACTTAAGGTCGATCTTGAATGGCGATGATTGTTCCAACTCAATCGGTACCCGGTCTGTTAAGAGCTTCTTGCCCTGCTTTGACTTCGAAAAATCAACGCGGCCGCATATCGTCTTGATTTCACCGTCTTCAAAATTAGCCGTGATCAGCGTAGAAGCATTTGCGTGAACCAAGGTTGCGCCGTTCCCTGCGGCAGAACCCTTCATAGTATTTGCGAAAGGATATCCGGACATTCCCGGTGCGTACTTGGTGACAAAGACGTTGGAGGTGTCACTCAGAGTCGTTGCGTGGACGATCATAGAAGGCAAGAGGTGTTGAAAAGTTGATATAGTCATGGCTGTGTTTTGAACACTGAGACCAATCCTAGCATCTCTTGGCTCCACTTGTAGAGCGGAAGACGGAACATAGAATGAAGCTACCAAAGGGGAGTCACCTTGCCAGCTGAGAGGATCTTGGAGAATGGTTATTGAAAAATCATCGGCCTCACGACTTCCTGTTGTCTCGACTTGCCCGAATACGACATGTACATCCGCAAATAGGTTCTGCCAACCGAACGGGTCAGTCGATTTGAGAATGCCTTCGAGCGTCGGTGCGTTGATCTTGCTCATGTCGGTGCTATATAGGTGAGCAACCTGTTTCCTTGGTACTATAACTGTCAAGCACACCACTTCAGGTATATTCTTCCAGGCATTGAAACCACCTAGACTGGACTTTGAGTTTATTATATGATCATTTAGCCACGGCTCCGTATATAAGCCTTGAAGATGCAACTGGGTGCTCAACTCTTGGTGATAAAGGTTCCGCAGTGTTACTTTATTCTGATCGTCCTGGTTTATCAATCGCATCAATTCCTCCCAGAAGGATGGCCAGTCCGTGGAGGTATTTGCTTGAACTTGTTTGATCAGTGTAGCAAAACTGCCTCTGTGGAAGTGCGAGTATGTATCAACTTCGAGATCTTGAGCTCTTCTCTTGGTTGAATAACGCATAGGATCTTCATTCTCGAATAATTGGGTGTAAAGCTGGAATATAGCTTTGGCGAGTGCATGTGGATCAGTATTCAAGACCCCATAGTCGCTGGGGTGTTGTGAGAAATACTTGTTCAACTTCCAAGCCAAACGCGAATGCGCTTGTTGGGCTTTATCCGACGTGGTCATATGGTTTATCATCAATTCGTCCACATAAGACACTGATGTTGCATTTGTCCAAAAATCAACTGGAGTTAGCCCAAGAAGTATTGAAACTGTCGGTGTATGTCCGCGAAGAAGAGTGTCAAATTGCCGCTTTCGCGTCTCCTCCGTTTTTATCAACGTCTCTACCCACAAGGTAGAGCTTGCCGACGACTTTAAGAGAGGTGCAGTCGCGACTAGTAGATTCAGTGCACCTAAATGGTCAGCTAAATTAGAGGTATCGATGACATCAAATGTTGTCGGAGCTGAAATGGCCTTATCATAGTCTTTAGAATCGAATTCAACGACCGCTACATGGAGCTGTCGTCGATATAGGTTTGTCGAGCTACCCTCCGAAGCTGAAAAGGCCTGCAGAGTATGGCTAAATGATAAGGCGTCGGATATAATGAATCTGAGAATGAGACGATCTTCTGGGGTGTTTTGAAAAGCAGCAACCCACGCACGGAACGCTGTCTTTGCTGTTCTGATGACATTCATCATTTTGTCACCGTCTTTCTCAGGAAGTAGCGGGGACTCTGGGGCCAAATTCGCGATTGCGGGCGCGAGATGGAATCCCAAAACAGGGTCTGTTCCGTAGTGAAGAAGGGTGGTTGTAGACAATGTGGCCGTGAACATTGGGTTCGGGATAGTTGCTTGTTCAGCAAACGTGCCGTGCTTCCAGAAATGATCTCTAACTTTAGGGATCTCGTCTATTGATTTGAGCGACAACGGAGCTGCGGACCTCAAGCCAGTCAGGATGGTGCCAGACTGGCCATCTGACCTACCATGTACTAGTTTATTGAGATTCTCGGTGACCTGCAAGTTTTCCTTGAAGCTATCCTCGCTGTTTGGTTGTGGCGAGGCATACTTAGTCCAGATTTGGTTGACTTGTTGCAGCGAGTATGTATCGCAGAATCGAAGCACCGATCCATAACGCCCAGCACTCCAATCGTCGAGGCTGTTTGATAGAGACACTAGCTTTTGCGCCTGGTCCTTAATGAGAGTTTCCGATTCCTTACTGATGCGGAAATGGAAATAGACATCCCAAGCAGCATCTGCACTGGCTCCATCAAGGAGCAATGTGAAAAGAAGGACATTGCGGGCTATGTGATGTATTGATGTTAGTACATGCTTAGTTATATTAACAAGCTTTGCTTACCTATGACGACGGCCTCGAAGTCGCAACTCGTGATATCAAGCTTTCTAGATGCTGTTCAAACATTAGCATGTGGAATGTTTGTATCGGGAAGAGGATAAAACATCGAAATACTTACGGAATCCTTGCTCGGTATACAGCGTAAACAGGATGTTGCGGACGTCTCCACATCCTAGCTGGAGGATATCGGCATCTATGCCTTGAGGGAAACCCCTGGTCAAGCTCACGGCAGGAGTATTGCCAAGAGCATAGAGGAAGGTTATATATGGGATGCTAGTGGGAGTATACATCCCGGAATTTTGTCAAAAGACAATAGCAGACCTAGGTGCGTGAATGCTGTGACGAAAAGCCTAGAGTGCTGAAAGTGACCAAGGTTCTCTTACCAAAAAAAGAATAGTCAAAGACGGATACTGAAGGCATAAAAGTAACATCTAACAACTTCTGGCTAGGACTTTAGGAACCTGGAGACATATGCCGTTCTCGTTGAAGAAGGTTGTAGTAGATTGATACCTGGGGTGAAGCCCGAATTGGGGATAAAGAGGGGCAGCTGGAACGGCAGCGTGTTAAAAGCGGGACTAGCCCTAATGGACGTACCTAATAGCGACGGAGGTGACCCCGTACAGGGATCTAGCTGTAGCTACCTGACCTATCGAAGCTCTGTATCGTCTGCCCCTCGACGCCTTCTAGGTAAGTGCCTGGGACCTACACTGGTAGAACTTGTCCCAATAGCTCCTACTGTAGCTGGAGACAGGAGGTACGTAAGGTCACTGGGCAGTCTTGTGAGAGTGGACGTTCATCATTTCACTAAGAATTCACCAAATTCACTTAGTCATGAAAGAAAGGGGAGTACGAATCTCAATAGGTTCTATTATAAGTATTTGGTATAGGATACTCATAGCAGTGCAAGATGGAGTTCGATCTGTGATTGTGTGCTTGATATACAAAGCCAACAGAACGCCCAGCCAAGAGGTACCTCCTAATCCTACAAGGTAAGGAACGAAGGGGTGATACGTTAGATAGGACTAACCTTGAAAAAATACGAACAACTATCATTTCAAAGACCACTGATATTACCACTATAATCTACTACGAAAGCGAAAAACCCAATTTTGTGACTACTTCCCGATGGTATTTTGTTCCTATAGAGAAAAGAGTATACGAGGCACCGCCGCCAAATTAATAAAAGACCGGAAAAGACGGTCAGCTTACTTCGACGCTAAAACGCCGAAACGACCGCCCTGCCTCCCTGAGATAGATCCTTTTCGCCCGAAACCCCTATATCGTCGTACCGACATAGATAAATAGATAGATAGATAATCCCACACACAATATCGTACATGATTTTAAACCTGGCCCACGAGAGCGATGCCGAATTCGAGCCCTCAAGATCAAGTTATTACACCTGAGCGTAAAGTTCATTAAATTCCCGGTCTAGTCTGTCCTGCTTCTTTCTAAATAGAATACGCATATGGGTAAATAAGTAAGATCGAGCCTCGAATAAGTATATGGCTGAAAAACTGGAGGTAGCTAACATAGGTATCTGGTGACCTTAATTGCTGCCGAAAAACAAGTCGTCATTGTTGGTAAACATATCGACGCCGTCAAACGCTTCGTCAAATTTGGCATCCGGGTTGAGCATCAACATTGAATCGTTGTTGGTGAATTGAAGTAGTATGTCATCGTCATTCTCACCTATCCCGACAAAGCTTGGGATATTCGCCGACTCAATACCAGTGCTAATCGTAAGGTCCGTGCCACTGGAATTCGGTTCGGCATCAAAGTACCGATTACCGGATGGCGGCGAAGACGACCGGGAAAGCTCCGGAAGCTCATTGAATTGGCTGGCTACACTCTTTGCCGGAGATCCCGGCCGCGACGATATCGCATCGGTAGCCAATTCCTGGTGGAGCGACATGTGCGACAACTGAGAGACGTACGAGTGCACACTAGTTGTCGATGGCGAATGTTTGCTTATCGGCGTATCGCCGGCGAGACTGGGCATTGGTGCAGAGGACGAGTTCATTCCCTGTAAAGAGCATGGGTTCATCGTTGTTCCTCCCATTGAGACATCCATGATATCGTCCAACATACCAAAATCTTGGTCGATAGTCTCCGGAGAGTTGCCCGCCGAGGTGTCTGAGTAGCCAGAAAATGATGATACAGACGACGTTGACTTGTTCTTCTTGCGGGTACGAGCTGACTTATCCTTGCGATCTTCCATATCGGGTCGATGCTTCCGGGGACGTCCACGCTTCACGACCTTCCTTACTACGCCATCGAAAGCACCGATACACATTCCTCGCTGTTTGTGTCGAGTAAGCGCGTCGTGGCGAGCGAAACTATTGCCGCATTCACAAGGATAAGGTTTGATTCCCGTATGTATCTTCGCGTGACGTTTGAGGTCGTGCTGTCGAACAAAGCACTTGTGGCAGGTTGGACACTTGTACTGACGATCGTTGAGATGTGTCTGTACGTGAGACTTGATGTTCTCCTTCCTGCCAAACTTCTTGTTACAATCTTCGAAGGTGCAGGTCCATTTGTTGTCTCGCGGATCGGGGCCTTGAATGAACTGATGAATGTCTTCAAGCGTAATTCCCGTCGCTGTCTTGGTCTTCTCGATGTCGATGCTGGCGATGCTAGCGGCGCTAGCAATACTAGCTATAGACTCGTTACGACGATGGTGAGAATGATGGGGAGATGGACGGCGAGATGGCTTCTCAGTCGAGGATGACCCGTGACCAGTCTGCGAATCAGATTCTAGGTTAGTCAAACGCAGATCAGGCTTGTAGTCAAATGAGCCGTTGAATTCGCTCATGTGTGGGGTGATAGGCGTTGAGTGCCCGGAAAGGTCGGAACTGGCGCTGAAGGATTGCGAAGAAGCGGGTAACCCATCGAAGGCGGTGTCAATCCTGAGTCCATTGTTGTTGATATTGTTCATATCGAGGAAATCTGCCATTGGGTCTGAGGGTGGGTTGAATGCCTCAAGCAGAGGCATCGTGTTGGATCTATTGGGCATGGGCATCGAAACCTGGGCTTCAGCTGCTTGCCGCATCTCATCAAAGGTTGTTCGCGATCGACGGTTCGAAGATTGTCTCGTAGGCTTGACAGTCTCTTCCATCGACTCGTCGTAACCCTCTGAGAATCGTTGGGGTTGAGGCGGTTGAGCATGCTTTATGGTCCTATCATGCGGTGTATCGGTGGGGGTAAGTGGGAAGTAGTCTAGTTTCGGTCAGCTCCATATCCATATTGGTAACCTGGTATAGGGAAAATGCTTACCTGTGGCATTCTGTCGAGGAGGTGTTAAAGGTCTCTGGATTTCAAGTCCCAAAGTCTCGAATTTGGTAACCCTGTCCATAATTCCATTGCTAATTCGACGGGAGCTCCTTCTAGTGCTAGAAGTCTCTCCCTCCGAAATCCAGCCAGGGCCTCCTGTAGGGCTGTCCTGGAAGCTCATGAAAGTGGGTGTGGACATGGCACTAGACGGGAATTGGTCAAAGTCCTGAGACGCTGTCATGTTACCGGAGAAACCCTCCTGGTTCTTCTTCATAATGGCATCCATCTGTCCATTATACATACCCAAGCTTAGTTGTATTTCCTGCTGGGTTGGCAGATTACCAAAGCCTTGTCCGTCAAAGCTCTGGGTTTGCGGTGTCCCATGGGGGGACATGAGGTAGTTGTCTTCGCTTGCCAAGTTCGCGTATGCTTGCTGGGGGCCCGGGCGAGGCATGCGTTGCTGCTGCGCTTCTCGCAGCACATGCTGTGATGTGATTGATCCTGTAATGTTAGTAGCGTTACTTACCGGTTGGAATTCCTGCCGTTGTGGTACTGTCGGTGATTGCATCTGGTGGTGTTGTTGTCGTCGTGTATCTAAGCTCATGCCCCGGCGATGGGCCATGCGCGATTGTTGCCGTTGTTGATGGTGGAGATGCATGTTGTTGGGCAGGTTAGACGCGATCTTCATCGTCTCGTAGCCTGTTGGTGTCGAATTTTGTCGTCTGTGTTGTCGATTTCGGGCCTGAAGACCGCCTCGGGGCGGATGGGACAGCATTGTGGTTGGAGTCGAGTTCGGATGGGAGGCCATTGTCGATAGATCCTGGTTTGCCGAATGGGCTATCAATTGATTCCGAAACTGCAGGTATCCGTTAGCCAAAGGATTCGAATTGTCGAGTCAATGAGGATGAATTGGGAATCACGGGTCGAGAATCAACAATTAGAAATCAAAAATGATATTTATCTTACCTCACGCAGCGCAAGCCAGTCAGGCCGGGCAATTGGATTATTGTGTTGTCCTCAGCAGCAGCAGACGAACTTGGCAGACGAAAACTAGAAGTTTGTAAGTAACGCCTTGATCAGGCGGATGAAATGTGTATAAGTGAGGTTGTTAGTCTCTCTCGACGGTCTTCTCAGAAGATTTAGAGAGCTCTAAGATTTGAAGCTTTGAATTGCTGACTTCCACAAACTAGCAGAAGCAGATGTGAAAGTGGATAAAGGTTCTAGGATTGATGATCTTGGTATGCAAGATAAGGTAAAAAAAGGTAGGGAACCTTGAAAGTTTGATGTATGCGGGAGGAGTTTGTAGTTTGTAGATAGTATATTGAATGCAGCTTCCACATAATAGTATGCGAATTTCCAGGGAAGGGTCGCCGGGGTAGCGTAGCTCATTGTTGACGGCAGCTGCAACCCGTTGCTACGGCGACAACCAAGCGCACATCTTTGGCCAATAACGGCAGGTTCAGGTACGTCCAAGGAAGTTACGATGTCTTGCGCCGACCAATCAACGTACGATGCATAACCCATTCCGGGTTAGCGTGGTTCTCGGTCCGCAACAGGCTTGACTGCTTGTGCAGCTGTGCAGAGCTGGTGCAAGAACGATGTCGTTTCATCTCCAAGTTGGGTTAGAGTTGGAAATTCATAGCTCGATCTCAATTCGATTGCATTTTTTTCCTTTTCTTAAGCAAAACGTCGTTATACCTGCCTAGTATTTCTTCACGAGATATTTACATATCTACACTTTTGCTGTGGTTGTGTTTGAGACACGACATTCAAATGACATGTGAAGCTTATCTACACCGAAAAAAAATACAACAATCGCGACGATAGGCTATTTTGGCGGAATTAGGCCTCTCCCGTTTGAATCACCAATATCAATCTAACAAACGGCCTTGCTTTTCCTTCTACTGTGTTTCTTCATCAATTGCCCTTGATATCGTCTTTGCGACAGTATCTCAATAACTACTTAGAATGATACGAACATTAAACATCCCTTATGAACGTCTAAATTTCAAATCGATTGAAATTTCAATTGCCATGGTCTATTGAATCCAGTCGTCTCAGCCGCATTGGTCTTACCAAGCACTGGAGCTAGGGATCTAAAAAGAGCCGCCCTGTTTACCCTGCGCTGCCTGAGCAGCCTAGGCTTGCTAGCACGGCCGATCCATGTTCGTTAATAAGAAGATATTGCATCCAAGGTGGGTTTTCGACAAGATTCAAAATTTCATCGATGACAGGGCAAGGCTCTTTTGCACAGACCTAATTTAGAAGACGCGCTCCGAGACGTGTCGATGGTAAATGGAGACGGTTTGCCGCCGAGGCATAAGGAACCAATAGCCTTGTTTGCTCGAGCTAGGCCACTATTTTCATCTTAAATCGCTTGTTTTTCTGTTGTAAATATAGAACCCAGTGATATTGAGGGTCTAGGTGCAGCCGAGAGTTGAACTTCCTCGTCATAGTGGTGGCTTCGAAATAATCAGAATAATTATTCTCAATTGAAGTAGTATCATTATCATTATATCAATCAATAAATACATGCACACTTAACCATTCATACAGGTGCCTAATTACCATATATGATCCTCTTCCATCACCAACATCTATCCTTGTGGTACATAGGTAGGTAGTAAGCAAAGGCCTAAGACCTCATGGTATCACAACCACAGTCTCGGCGTCAGCTCCATTCTTCTCATTGATCGGGCAAGCCATATCGGGATAGGTCTCCCTACCTCGGTCGATATACTTGTTTACGTCGTTGAGCGTAGGCATCTTGTAATAGTAGAATTCCTTCTCGCCCTTCTCGTGGCGTCCCATAAGCGTCCCACAGATGCACGGGGCTGTTAGGTACAGCTTCTTCCGGATCTCGGCCAACACGGGAGCCCACGAGGTGTTCCTCAGTGCCATGTTGCTCAGGCATAGCCTTCTGAGCGATCTATGGTGCTGGAAGAACTTGATCAGGTCTTGCTTCTCGCAGCAGATGGAGGAAAGTTGGAGTGAGGTGAGGTTTGCCCGGTTAGAGCCAGGCGAGACGATCTGGGTGAATGGCGTGATGAGTGTGCTCCACAGGGGAAACGGATGTCCGCAGGAGATCTTCAGAGAGTGCAGCTTCTTGAGGGTTCCGAGGCATTTCCGAAGAACGGCGCGATGCATGCGATTCTGACGGCGAACGTAGGCAGCTTCCTCGTCAGATGCATACTGGCTCTCATGCGCGTCGTTCAGTACAAGTTCTAGGCGCTCGAGGCCGGCGATTGGTTCGAATAGCTCACGCAGTTGAATGTCGTCTTTGCCGTAGAAGAAATCCCAATCTAGGTAATAAAGAGCCAAGCTGTTTATCTCGATGTTATAGTCAGAGATCACTTCCAACATCATTTCTAGATGATGAGTTCCGGCACCGTGGGCATGTGTTTGGTTGCCGTATTGACCATCCTCACCGAAGTATAAAAAAATGTTTTGCAGACGCTCCAGTCGAGGGAGCGAAAACGACAAGGAAACCATGTCATACTCCGTTTTCAAGACATCAAGCTGATCTCTCTGTCGTCTAACTAGCGCCGTCTCGCCTCCAAAAAGTTGATCGTCTTTCTGTCCTCGGTTTCTAATCGTTCCGGGGGAAAGCCCCTCAAGATACCGCCTAGGGATCTCACAGGAGTTGGGTGGACATAGAAAGTTGACCAGAGCATAGTGAAGTGATTAGAGTTTAGAACAAACATTTGACTTTTTGGAAAGCTTTAAGAGGCCGCAGAGGTCATCCTTTATCATCCTCAAGAATATATCGGTACCGATGTATTTCTTGCCAACTTCCGCGAATTGCTTACAGACAAGACGAAATTGGCAGATTTCATCATCCCCAACTAATGAGCAGATCAAGCTCAATGTCTCCGTTGACAGCTTCTCCATGTTTCATCACAGATTATGGTCGATATATGATAAATGCCTTAGACAGATGTAGATTGAAAGAGATATCGATTGTGAGCACACGTTGTAGCGGATGGGGCTAGTAGGTATGTAATAGATGTTGAGATGTTTACTTCTTTATAGGCAATGTAAACACGGGCAGATTGTATAATCTCATGAGACATTTCCTGGGCGAGATAAACCAGTTGAACGGCAAGCCGCATGGTGGCTTAAGTAGGATACCTACCTATCTGGGTAAGTAAGTCGGCGTGCCTATAGCAACAATGGATGTTCACATCTAAAGTTCTTATTGAATTCATGCGGGACTAGACGAAAAGGGCAACTTCTTCAGCAATTCATTAGTTGTGTAACACCAACGGCACACATGACGAAGGGGCCGCAAGTTGCCGCCCCGGAGTTCCTATATTATTTTCCATTGCTTTTGTTCAGGTCGCCATAGGAGGTTGGGCGGGCGTTCAATGGGCGAACCGGAAGTCAAGCCTCCTAGAGCCTTGAAGCTTAGTAGTCCTCCTGTACTCGACTTGCTGCTCCTCTGTGAGCGCGTTCCACACGCGTTCCTTCTGTTTATTTCTCCAGACGTAATAGAGTTTTGTCAGCAAGAATATAAGGATAGATATTAGGTTGATTGCTAGAAGAGTTGTGTTGCCTCGTCGATACACCGGTTTATCATCATCAAGGTAAATATACGAGGCGTATACATTTCCGGCTTGGACGCTCATCTGTGGTGGCATATTAGATGCAGCTCTCCTTTGCGGCGTCGATAGATTGACCTACATTATATAATGCAGCTGAAACTGTTCGTGTACCGACGTTGTTAGAGTTCTTAGAACACCAACCAACAAGGATTGCATCTAATTAAGAAGTGACATGTCAACTTAAATCGATTCACACCGGGGGTGGGAGATGAAGAGCAAACACGTACGACAATACGGGTAGGATAATAGCGTGACAATAATCGCATAGGTACCCCATCTATCTTCAACCACGCCACCCCAAAATCGGAGAGCGAAGATACAAGGCAGTGTCCAAAGAGGTTGTGCGATAGCTACTAGAGATCGTTCATTCAACCATTCAGATACTCTCGTGAGTAGGATTAAATTGAAGATATGAAATACATCCTAAGATAAATTAGCGAGCGTAAATTGTGACGCCGTTGTTGTCAAAACTTACTGCTGGGATAGTTAAGAGGTTGGTATTGAAGGTGCTAAATCCAAGAGATCGAAGGGTCAGAGTAAGGTAAGTCTTCGGTGGCGACTGCGGCACGTATGCAAAGAGACCAATAGCATATAGAGGCCATAAATCGTAATCCTTTAAGGCTTCCCACAGTCGTTTTGGCGTCAATGCCTGGCGGTTGTGCATATCTCCCTTAGAGGGGTCATCCCGGAGCACTCGATTGACGACGATCGCTTCTTCCCGTTCTGTAAACCAGCCACCCGGGCGAAACCAGGTTTTTGTCTGCACCGCAGATGCAGGCATCATGAAAAAAGACGCCACCCCCACGCACAGAGTGATAAACCCCTCAACCAGAAACAGCCATCGCCAGCCTTCCCAGCCAAAAAGTCCTCTCAAATGCAATAGTGCAAATGCCATCAAAGATGTCATGATGCCTGTCACCGAGAGGGTCGTCCAGAAGTAGCTCAGACGTATTGGTAACTCCCGCGACGTGTAAAAGTACGAAAGCCAAAGCACCAGATCTGGAATGAAGCCCCCCTAGAGATATGATTAGACCGGTAACCAGGGGAAAGGTACTTCACAAGAAATTTCACCTCGAGGAACCCAAGTAAGCTTCTCGTCAATAGAAACGATCCACGGCCAGTTAGAGCACACTGCGATATGGCGACGAATGACCACAAGACCATTTGCATGGGAATCCAACGGTCAGGGCCCACAGCTTTCGACACGAGCTGGGAAGGTAGTTCAGCAAATAGGAATGAGACTAAGAAGATGGAGTGCCCGTAATTGTAGTCTAGATGGAGGTAATCAGCAAGGCCGCTCTGTTGGTAGACATCAGATCGAGAAATGGTCTCGGAGCACATCTAGGGTCCAATCAAAGCACAAAATCACGAAGCTCCAAAAAGATAATCTGAATACATAAATCCGTACCATTGGTGTCTAGGCCGAGATCGTCTAACATATTGTCGGAGACGGCCTGTCCCAGATTGCCGCGATCTACTTGCAATCCGAAAAACATCACGCACTGGATAGGGATGTAAGGTTAGTAGGTAGCTACTAAAATGGATCACGCAGGCGGTCTCCTACCGCCCATAAGCAGACTTTCCAGTCAAGCTTCCGGACCAATTCCTTTTCTTCTTTGGCAGACCACTCGAGTTTCGGGTTGAAAACATGTCTACACTCGTACTGGCAGTTCTCGTAGACCTGTCGCCAATACTCTGCAGTTTCTGTTTCTAGGAAGGGGTTTTCTATGTCCGGAACGGAATCCTCGATCCGAAGACTTTCACCGAGCAGAGCCGTGGGGCTGCCGGTAGGTGTCGGACTTAAGGATCCATAATTCTTCTGCTCATCCGGGTCATCGGAGGTGAGTGGCTGATAAGACATCTTAGTAGAAAGCCGAGGAAGGGATGGACGTGCCGCCTCTACTGAACTAAAATCTGATAATTCGATATCTAAGGTATCGTCGCCGACGAACGAATTACTAGACGACGTGGAAATGACCGGATCAACCGTGTCTCTTCCCAAGCCGGTCGGGTATTTGGGAAGAGGCATGACAAGATGCCCGCGACCCCTGGGGACACGGTATTTAACAGTCAAAGGGATTCATAAGGCCAAAATGTGTAGATAAGTATGTGAGAATAGGTGGGATGGATGGCGTGCTACCTAACCGCTGCTCACGCGGACTATAAAATGTCGCGGATGGTGATCACCTTCCCCCAACATGCGAAATGCTTATCTAGAGGCTGCTGGTTGCTATCCACGATGCATCCATAACGAATCCCGCATTCGAGATTGGGAAATTCGAATGGAGATATGTGTCGAGTGCCCAGATTCCCATCTCCCATCCTATGAAGAAATGGGAGATTCGAGTTGAGTATGAAATACATACCCATAATCACAGGATGATCTGATTGACAATTACAAGGGTGGTGTTGAGGCTGAACGAATGATATGCAGGAGATGCGATTTGGTGATTCCGATCTAAATTTCATCATTTCAAATTCCAGATAATCGTTTGCACCGCCATAGATTCCACAGATCGGAAACACTAGCCACATCGCTCGCGTCAGCCATAGATAGTAGGGTAGATTATGTGGACCGGATATTTAAAACCTTCCGAGCTGCTAGGCACCAGAATTAAGTGAATTAAGTTGTAAGGGTTGTTACGAAGTACATAATTGACATGTGACGTCAACCAGATTCCATCAAACCTGACGAGAATCGGCAAGCGTTTCAATACGAGCGCCAAGACCGGGTTGTGACCCACTTTCCAAACGCTCTCGTCCACTCATCTCGATCCGTGGACGCTAATCCGTGCTAATCATTGCTAAATCGTGCGAACAGTAAGAAGTTGGAAGTTACAAGTGATGGATGGGATGGGATTTAATGGATAAAATAATGGATACAGCGAACACAGCCTACTTTATTTAGTGGTTCAGCAGGTTGCACAGCGATGCACAGCCGCCTTAGCTAAACGTTTTGTAGGCGTTTGTCACTTTAACACTTTACCAACTTTGCCTACATCTGAACACTGCACACCTGGACAACTATTCAGCATTGTTCCTCGTTCAGCTCGTTCTTGTTCCTGTTTTTGTCATAGTAAATTCAAATCAAACTTTTTAAACGGGCCGTTTTTTTGCTCATTGTGTTTTTTCTCGTGCAAAGTCGTCTGATCGTCTTGTTTAAACAAACCTCTCGCTATTTTCGCATCTCGCATTTCGCATTAAACCAAAATACACAAATTAGAAAAGACCCAATCGTTTGTCTGTCTTGTCGCATCAACTCTTGGCTGGCCAGAGAAAAATAAGAAAAACCCAAGCAACACCAAATTCCTTATACGAAACCTTACCTTTAGATATTAAAACTCTACAACGCAAACATGCAATTCTCCGCCGTCACCCTGTCGCTCTTCGCTGCCTTCGTTGCGGCTCAGAACTCTACGTCCAACTCCACATCTCTCCCAGACCTCGTCTCCCAGCTGCCGTCATGCGCCGCGAGCTGTCTAGCTAGTTCCGCGAAGAGCGCCGGCTGCTCGGCCGAAGACTTCACCTGTCTCTGCGGGGACAAGAAGGAGTCCTTCATTTCTAGCATCACCGGCTGCATCGGTTTCTCGTCCGGTTGCTCCCAGGACGATATCGGAAGTAGGTGACCCAAGAATTAGCTGTGCTACCAGATCAATTCGCTAACAAAGTTTCCCCAGAGCTCACCACCCTCGCTCCCGAGATCTGTACCGCCGTAGCAGCCAACCCGGACGCCTCGGCCGTCGCTTCCGCCTCCAACATCGTCAGCTCGGCCATCGGCACCGCAACTCCCACCTCGACCCCCGGCGCCGCCGTTCGACCCGAGGTCGGCATGGGACTCTTCGGCGCCGCTGCCCTGGCCGTTTTCGCCTTGTAAAAAGTCTCCGAGCGCACGCTGCCTCGCATCTCGATTTAGACTTCACGATCATTAATGACCCAGGATTAGGGCGGGTGGTTGTACTTTAGATCATCATAGACTGGTAGGATAGGTCGCAATCTATAAGGCTGGGTATTACTGGGGGCCAAGGGCATGCTATAAAATGCCGGTTTGAGGTTCATAGGCTTTACATATCGGATCCTGGATGTCCATTAATATATACGTACATACTTTCTATGGTTGTGAGGTTACCTATTTGCGTGATGTTGTAGCCGTAATTGGAGGCGAGGTCGAGTACTCTGGGTTGCGATGGGTAGGTACCTACCTAAGTAGGTCAATAGGTCGATGCGTACCTAGTATCCATTTCAACTCCAACCTGGCTGAGTTAATCATGAGCTTGATTCTCCCTAGTGGTACTGATGTTTTGTCTCTTCATTCCTGTGACATCTATATAGTTGCTATTGTGAGCCATAATGCCCGCCTCGTATCTAGGGCTAATATCTATAGATGTCAAATATGTAGGTGAGTAGGTAAGTAGGCACTTAGTAGTTTAAGGCGATGTTTGGTCAGAGCTTAGGAGCAAATAGAGTCGTGGTCTTCACGGAGCAGGCCCATTACGGCTCTCTTTTTGTTTAATCCATGGGTAGGTAAGTAACGATACTAGTTTTCCAACTATATGTAGACATTAGACATTGTCAGTATCCAGCTTTGTAATATAACGGTGATTCGCTGTTCTCTTGAAAAAAGCGAGCATTTTCAAAATACCTGCTCGCACCTCGATCTAAACATCCTGTATCTCTATCATGGTGTCCCTCCTCGAAATATCTGAAACATTCATCAGTATGCGTGAGACACGGTTTACATTCTTTCGGGTTGATGCCGTTCATATCCATGAAAGTCGCCGTCGGCCCACAATCTATATACCGACTTTCGTGTGGGAATAGTAGCAACATAGTCGGTAGCGAAGTACAGGGAGCAGCTGATGATGTTGCGGGTGGACATATGCCGCTTTCGTTCCTATCAAGTAATTTGTGGAGGTGATCGTAATCATGGGGGAAGCAATAGGCAATTATATCCCTAGCAGTGAGGACACCATTCCTCTTCCTTGCGTATTGGACAATGTCCAACCGATAATCGACATATATAGTCCGTGAAATATCAGGTATCATTTTCCCATCGGTACCACATATGTTTACCTGAACGATAAGTTGATCATCACCTAAAATCTCATAACAACGGCCGAAATCCAAGCTGAAATCAACTGTAGCTCCATGTCTGAGGCCGAGTTCTATTAGTTGGTATTCAAACCCCTCTTCGTACTTGCGAAGATTATGATAGTTAATGACTTCATTCCCAAATACTCTGAGGACCAGACGCTTCACGAGTCTATTCCACAGTCCAAAATTGAACATTACGCCGTCTCTCGAAGGCACGTTGACTTGCACGTTAGGAGATATTCCGGCTTGAAAGAGAGATTCCAGCATTCGGAGTGCTCTTCGGGTGTATAGCATTCCCATAACACCTGAAAAGACAGCATTCACTATCAGGTCCATGAGCAGCGGATCAACCTGATTGAGGATCTGTAAATCGCAGTAGCCGTTCTTTCCAAAACATTCAAATGCCAGGGCCTTTGCAACCAACACTGTAACAAGTTGAGCCGGCAATACAGGTAACATAGAGGAAACAACTACATGAGAGCGATTATAGCGGGAAAGGGTGATGTCTGTTACGAACCTATGCCTAGATACTTAGGTATACGGAATGCTTCGTGGTTTCCTTGTTTGTTAGCAGTACTCGTAGAGATCGGATCAAAGTTAAGTCTGTTCGTAAGAGAGGCTTGGAGTCCTCTCCCTATTAGTTCGATGCGGTTGAAGTAATAGACTTAGATTGATAGCTAAAGAGCTGGGTGAGCGACTAGATACATAGGAGCCTGTCATTTATATAGATATCCTTCCCTTCTCTTCTTGAGGTCTTTTCCCCATATCCCGAGAGGGAATTCTCTTGTTATCTCGAGAGAGGATTCTCTCTTGTTATCTCGAGAGAGCATGAGAGCTGGGTTTTACCGTGGTTTATCCGTGGTTGGGTAGATGGTTCTCCATTTGTGTTGCCTTTTTAGTGTTGGTTTGTGACATGATTATGACTTCCCGTTGTCCAGCTAGCAATCTCTCGTACCAACTCCAAAGGTCTTCCGTCATATTCATCAAGGCCGTCTATGAATAATATTATTTTATTTCCTTCAAAGGCCTGACCATCTGTGAGCAATCTTCTCAATATTGTGAGGTAGGTATGCGCGTGAGGAAAGGTGACCATAGACATTAGTGCAGGCGCCGCGGTGAATATTTGATAGAGAAGACACTTTGCTAGCCCAGCTAAATTCTTCTGCTCGTCATCCCCCAATTTCCAAAAGAATGCCTTCGCGCAAATGAGCTGTTTCTCTCCAGACCAAGATTTCAGTTTCTCGAGGGTAACTTCATTCTGGCAAATGAACTTCATGAGAGTTGACTTGCCAGCTCCAGGTTTTCCAACGATGTGGAAAATACTTTGGTTGTGAGCTGAATGGAGTTGATTCGAGACTTCACTAGATGCGGAGGGCTCGATAATATCGTCTTGTAACCAAGAAACGAATTCTCTATGTTTATGTGACTTGGCTTCAATGTCGCTCCTGGTGTGACCCTCTGCCCCTGTGTCATTCTGTGAGTCCTCTAAGTCATACAACAGCCACTCGAATGTCTTTCTATGCGCGACGTCCACGTTCTCAAAACGATCAAGCATCCGGGGATCTCGCAAGTCCTGTAAGAGAGAAAAATGCTGCAGTGGAGTTTCAACAGCTTTCTCAAGCCTTTGGAAGAAATCTGCCATGTTCATTGAGTCGACCATGGGATTCTGTTGGAGCTTCTGTACCTGACTTTTCAGATGTAGTATATCCTGCCGAGTCATCGAGGATGTGATGAGATTTTCCTCTAGCTTTTGTGCTAAATCAGACCTAGATACATGTTAGAAACTAGAATTATAATCTTATAGATGCTATAGGTAGGTACTTACTGGGACATTTTGTTGATTTGCATGTTCAACTGCTGCCTGTAATTGTTGAGATCTGCTTCCAGCTGGTCTCGTTCTCTCTTCTTCCTCATATTTCGTAGCGCTCCCGTTACTATGTATATCTTTCTCCCCGGTTTCTTTATTTTCAAGTCGTCTAATAGCACTAAAAGCTTATTAGAAAGCTGGCTGCATTGATCGGCCAGCCGAGAAAGCGCCTTCTGATCATCAGTAAGATCAGATGATGGCAGTTGCTTCATTAACTTTAAGCTCAGCTCTCTCATCTCTTGCGCTAGAAAACCAGAATTCTTGTTGGTATGTGTGGCTTCTTGGCCTGATTCATGCAATTCTTTTGCTATCATGATAACTTTGAACCCACATTCTATGAGTTGGATTATGTTGGATGCTAACCCGAGAGCAGCTAAGGCCTCCATGATGTCGTAATGAACGAGAAGTGCTCGGTATCTCAATGTCGCCGTCGTCGAAGAGGTGTTGAAGTGTATATATCATCAGTAATGTTATCATTTTCTCTATTGTCTTTTATTTCATTCACGATATTTCGGATTACAATGTGAGGCTATATCGGGCTGTGTAATGAGGGGTTCTGTGTAGCTACCAACATACCGCGCCACCGTCCAATCAGAGGCGAAGCAGGAATTCTGCCCCTGTATCATGGTTACGATGGGCGCTTATTCGTTCATCACATGGGAATTCAAGTCTCAGGTATTCGAAACTTCCATCTACATATCAACCTATTTTGAAGTTATCTGTAGATATTCATCCTATGGTTTTGAGGCCATGATATAGATAATAATCAGTTCGATTTGGAAAGCATCAATGATCTTTGTCGTATTTGACAGGGTACAGGGGAGTATTCGCCAATCAGAGCGAACGTTCCGTGCTTTACTTGAGTCCTTATTGGCTCAAGTTGCCAGGTCATCGATGGTACTCGCGTGATGTTTCAGAGACCAATAGAAAGATATAGAAACTATCTACAAAAGCTTCTTCTCTGCTTGGATATTGTCATATGCTGCTCGATGCAACGTTGGGTAATACCTACCTAATAAGTACTTACCCGTATGCGTGGTGCATCTTCCTCGGCCTTTTACTCTCAATATCCCTCATAATGCGCTTCGTCGATCACCTTATGATCGTAGCCTTTCACGATTTCACGGCTCATGTAGGCTCGCAATATTTTGATGTATTGAATGAATATCGACTGGTCCAGCGCACAGTGGCGTTTAGGATAGGTACGGTAGAGAGGGGAACTGGTAAGCAGCCACCAAGCTCCCGATTGGGCGCGTTGCTTTATGCAACTATCAATATTTTGATTGTATCCCGCTTATCAAGCTACCAGCCAAAGCAGACCAGACCGCCTCTATGATCTTCAGCTACGACTAGAAGCAAATGCAGGCTCTGGACCGAGGCTTCGTAACGATTGGGCTATCAGTACGGCCAAGCAGATCTGAGTCAGAAACGCGTTCACCTTACTACTTTTGAATCTAATTTTTATTCGGTCAAACGGACACCGGTCTAAGAGACCTGCCATTGCAGTGTTGAGTTTAGAGGCTATAAATGTTTGCTGGAGGACACCGGGCAGAGCTCCCGCTCAAAATTGGATCTGTTGCCCTACCCATCCTTCCCCTCGGGTCTGACAATGCATATCACATTGCTTTCCATGGTGGGGGTAAAGGGCTAGCGAAATAAACAATCCCAACGCTCTGGTCCCGGGTTGTCCCGAATCACACACTCCTGCTTCCGTCGGTCTACCTACCACGGAAGCGGGAACCCCTTCCCACCTTCACGGCATGCATAGCTAGAGAGCCCTGTATGTTCGCACATAGATCTCGGAAATTTTATGACCGGCTGAACAGATCCAGCACGAGCCCGGCTTGGCACCTTATGAACCAAGACCCACACACTGAAAAAGATCTACCGTGCGAGGTCGGTCCCGGGTCCGGTTTGCCAACACTCTCGTCTCGGTTAGTACCGAATGTGGCTGCTGCAAGCCCTATTGATATTGGATTGGGGAAACATTACATGACTCATTAGTGTACAAACTACCTGGTGGCCGCTTTTCAGGCCGCAGGAAATCCCATATAAGTTATGTAACTTTTATATTGCTGTTGACCAACCGTGGGGGCCATGCAGACGTCACGACACAGTTCGCCGTCCACAAGCTCCGGACACTGTCTTCACATTCGGATACGCCCCCTCAGGAGATTTTGAAGCTGATGACGTACTTGACACTCGAAAAAATTGTGCTCTGACATTTCCGGATAGGGAATATCCGAAAGAGATGTGAATTATCAACAGCTATGCTATCTCACAATTTGAGTCAGTCCTGATCATGCTGTTATCTTTGAGGGATGCAGACCTATACTGCTATTGGGCCGCAGGTAAAAAACCACCTGTCATATTAATATTCACTCGAGAGTCGGATACGGTGAGGTTTTAACCGAGTAAAGTAGCAAATGGTGATAGTGTTGGCGTAGAACTGCCTACCTGCGCTTCAGGACTAACGTCTCAGTCTTCTTGATACTGTTCGAAGTCTATGCTTTTTCTATCTCGTCCTCTATAATTTCTCATAAAGTCCGGTCGTGCGGCTCCCGATCTGAGACTGTTAAACTTCCGGTCTCAGGCCTTTTGTCTGAGAAGGGTACCTACCTCCTAGTATGGCGTGTCATCCAAATGTGGCGAGTGAGACCTAGCTGCCGGAAATATGGATATTCGCTATACTCGGTCGTTAGTGAATGCCATCGACCGTGATGGCTTTGGCGATGCGGGAACCCGTCAATCTTGCTTAAGCTTGGGAGGATCTTCCCCAGGTTAGGGAAATCGATCGATAGCCTGTGTGACTTGACATGTCTAATCGTACGCGGGTCTGGAAGTAAGCGCGATGTTGTAAATGATAGGCTCCGACTAAATTATAGCCGTGTCTAAAGAGGCCTCGGCCGAGTCGATGTATGCTGCTAACCGCGACTGAATTCTTGCTCGACAATCATCGTGCCCCACAGAGTGACGTTCAAGATTTCTTCACTGCTGCCGAGAAGCCGAAAGTGTTGATAGATCTAGCCTGGTGATTACAAATAGTAGTCTACGCTGCTTAATAAGAACAATAGAGGAAATTGGCCAAATTCCAACGCGGCAACCGATGGTTAAATAGTCAAATTTGTTGCCCATTTATTCAATCGTGCCATAATCTGCATATTGTCTCACGAGTATCGAAGTCTTAGACTTCCAATCCATAAACATATTCAGTCTCGCATGTAGATACATAGAGGTAGACCAAGGTTGTATGTTCTGGATGAGAATGTATCTTTAGCGGTCGAGTTACCCTATTGCGAGACATAGGAGCCGGCTTATCCAGAGCTTGCGGATACACAACCTTGAACACTACCTTTTCCAATGTCAATCCCGGTGTCTGACACATACCGATGTAAAGATCACTGACGCTGTGAAGCGCTCTTCGCACCTAGTTCCCTGTTCAAATCGAATGTTTGAGCACCTGTACTAGAGTCAATATTCATTTTTCCAAGAGATGAATGTGATGATACGGTTAATGCCTCAATCACGCGGAGTTGTGCGACGTACTTGCTTTCAGCGACCGGATACGCTCTACCAGGATCAATGCTCGAGAGTAAATAAGAGAAAAGCAGTATCGTGGCGACATTTAATGAGAAATGTGCTCGGATGCGTATGAGACAGTCCTAAAAGGGTGTAGGCGCGTGACGAATGCCATTGATATACTTTCGAGCTGGTTACGTGGCCAGTGAAAGTATCGTTGAGGTGGTCATTGCGGTCCGACTCGAAGTGGTAAGATCTCAGGCACACTCCGCCTTGGCAAATGCGCGTAGCCGCGCGATTATATTGACCTAGCATTGAGTATCGTGTATATCGAGATGGAAAGGCAAAGATCCGCCTCCAGAATGCTTGATTCGACCTCAGGAACCGCCCTGATTTGGTCAATTCAATCCATCAGTCGCTCGAACTACGCCTGGAGTTCGGAGATTTCCAATCTCGATCAGAATCAGGGAACCCCCTTGCCGCAAATCTCCAGCCACTTAATCATAAATCCCCATATGTTGTTTTCATAGAGTTTCGTAAGGTAGCTAAAGTAGAAAAGAACCGAGGTTGAATGATGTGAGTGTTGTAACATAAAGCATGAGCGCTAAAAAAGGGGGTTAGTCATAACGTACCTTAATATCAGATAATAGCAGAGTGCTATTTCCGAAGCCTCTGCGTTACCTACCTATGTATGGAGGATGACTAATTTCTCCTATATCTATTTCCTAATTAGATCAATGGCTATGTTATGATATGCTGCTAAAAAGCTACAAGTCACAATGGAACATTTGAGAAAACTTGTGCGTTGAATTTTGTTAAATCAGATGATGACAATGGCTTATTCAAAGAACCTCGGCCTCATTATCCCCTGAATATAAAGTCTATGAATAATACGATGTTGATAAATCTTACTTGCATACTTGCATGTGCTCCGATGGGGATGTGCTGTTTCCTAACCCCACTTGTCTTTGAGATGCAACGGAGCGCTCCTAGATGTATCCCATAGCCACCCAAGTTAGGATTGTAGGTATATCGGCGGGTTCGGCTACAGAAGCTGTAGGTAATAAGTAGCGAGATTATTCACTGACTGCATCTTCTGCAATGCCTCGATAGCGGTGTGGAGAGAGTTGTCAATTTCCCGAATCTGGTTGGTTTCCAGGTCGCCTTTTCGGACCTCCATGTGTTTTGCAAGTCTAGTCGCACTCAAGTAGATCGTAAGGGGCATGAATGTATGTGCCTTGAAGTAGCCGAGATGCTCATGTTCCTTTGCTAGTCGAGCAATTTCTTGGGCTGCCCAGAATCCCCGCTCTTGAAATTCCCACACTAGAGAGTGATTTTGGTCATTCCTTGATAATGACTCGACGATTCGACATAGATATATGACAGTAGCATGGGCAACCATGTATGAGAAGATAATCATAGGGTTGTCAGCTACGGTTATCGAGGGGTAGGCGACTTGCAGATTATTAAGTCGGCGCGTAAGCATGCCGTCTAGCCATTCGTGCCTTGAGGAGAAATCAAGGGGAATGCTACTATAAAGTGTCTCTATCGTGTATATTTGCTTATGGGATAGCGCTCGACTGCAGATCGTGACCAGGATGACGCACTCCGCTAGTGGCGCATGTGGTCTTATTTCCGCTGAAGACATGGTCTCTGCTAGGAAATACTCCTGTGGTACAATACCCCTCTGGAAATCAATATCCAGGCATGGGAGACGCGTGTAGACCTATCAAGAATGGGAATTAGCAATAATCCCCCGCATAAGTTTCTTGGTGCTTGCGCGGAGGGGCCAGAACTCACCACCTCCTCGTTCAACGTCATAGGTGCACCTTCGCTGACGCTGATAAATCGGTCAAGACAGTAGGCGACCCAAAAAGTGCGTCTCTTCTCTTCCGTTGAGATGGGGTCCTCTTCGCGATCCGGTCCTAGGGGTTTAGGGCTGTCGAGGTCATAGAGCCTTAATAGCTGCACCAAGCGAAATACCCGGCCAGCACTAAGCCAACCACGACGGTAATTGGTCCGAGAGAACTCATAGAAAGTAATCAGAATCCATGCCTGGACGTGTTCGATTTGACAGACCAAAGCGTCATTGCCATGCAAATCTAGTTGATCAAGCAAATACCGAGTCTTGGCGTACATGGTCTCCTGAAATCCACCAAATTGGCTTGAGAAGGCAGTAGCAGAAGTCCACATAGCGCATTGTAAGCATTGCCGAGCATCGCTCATATTGTGACTATCGTTCATCCATCTAAATGTTTTCGGTTTGTTGAGAATAGGGATAATTGGATGAACACGGTCAAAATATAGTTGTATCCTATAGGCGGAGTAAGCTTTTGAGGTTGTAGTCATTCTCATGGGTTAACCAACTTACAGATCAGCTTTAGCGAGGTCAGGTACAAAAGCATCGCTGACAGAAGATGGGCTCTGCTTTGGAGACGGGTATGATGCTGCAATGGTTGGCAAAACTTGCACATCAGTGAATAGCAGCGGCGAATGAGGTACACCCTCCGCCGACGGAGGAGGTGGTCCCCAAGCTAGAGGTATCGGGTTACCAGGTGTATGTTCTTGACGCTGTATATCCCAGTCTGGTACTGTGATGAAGATGAGTGATTGCGCATTTTGGAAGAAAGCAAAATTTGTTGCTGAAGGTGTCTCAGATGAACCGGAGCTGAAGCATCATCTGACAGGGGAAACTTGTAGGAGATGTAAGCTCTAGTAACGTACAAGGAAATTGAGCAGTAGTATTTTCTTTTGCTGGAGAATCAGCCGTTAAGCTGAGTTCTTGTCCCTCACCGTCCTCAGTCTGTGATGTAGCGAGACGCCGCTCGAGTGCTACTAACTTCACATTTAGCGCTGGTGACGGCATCATCTTGAGTATTCATAATAACTTACAGATGCGACTACGGAGGGCACCTATACTCCCTTTCTTGGGACCGCGAGGTACACGACGGTCGTTCACTTCGCATGGAATCTGGGCATTTGCACAGGCACCGCATTGGGGACGCTGCCTATCGCACCGAAGCTTCTTTTTACGACATTCTTTGTAGTTTCATCTGATTAGCATTGGGTTTGAATAGTTCAGCTGTTCTAGATTCTCAGGTTCTCATCCTTCGCTTCGGTATCATACACCGATATCTCATTTGTGTTGCCGGGGGCTGAGACGTTAGAACGTACCTTCACAAGCATACCCAGGCTGCTGACGTGGCTCGGCCCGTCCATACATGGCGTTTGTTTAAGTCACAACGTTAGTGTCTCGAGTAAGTCGGAGGAAGTTTGAAGTGTAAAAAATTTCAATATTTTCTCATAATCTCATAACAAAAGTGTTGTTATTTGACTCCGCACAAAAGGCCAAATGAATCTGAGGGGATCGCTCAGCCATTAAACGTCGACACGATGAGACTCGTCAGGAATAAAAGTTACTGCCAAGAACAGATGAAGGCTGCGTGCTTACGCCACTTTCGGGAACCAGTTACCTAGTAGTGACTTTACAAGAAAGCGAGTGGATTGTCTCGATACAACAAAAACTAGGTACCATATCGGAAAAGTTTTCATTGACAGTCCAGCTGGCTTCTCAATACGCCATTACTGAAGTGGGAATTCTGCACCAAGTCTATACCTAAATTGTTCAGTATGGGGCCAAATCTGGCCAATCTCCTTAAGGATCAACATTGTTAACGGTCAACGGCATGAGCTGCAGGCTCCCCTGTATTGCCCGATGCTCGTGTTTTCGTAGTATCCCGCGTGTTCAAAAGTTTGGAACCGGTATCTCCCATTTTCTCAGCCCGGGATGTACTCATCGATCCGAGATCTGGTGAGGGGTGCAACGGAACCACCCCAGTGATCGAAGGGTAGCAGCATTGAAACCTTGCATCATGGTCCGACTACCGACATATAAGGCTCTTGAAGAAAGGACTCTACCCCTTTTGGCGCTTTCGCGCAGAATCGGCAAAATCGACTTCCGATCTTATGCAAGCCCAGCTCACTCCAGGGTATTACCTGGTAGCCTTGAAGACTTGATAATGTCACTATAAGCGCGCAAAACTTTCGTATAAAACCATAGGCCAGAACGCAGTCACATATCAGATAGTAAGGGTAGCTGCTTTGATTAGACTCAATATATACCCATATAAAGCAAGACAAGTCGATCGGTCATCGAATTAGATTAGCTTTTTGTCTACTCCCTGTAATTCAGGGACCCCGTCGCGGAACCACCCGTCAGCGAGCACGTTCGTCATTTTAGCTTGTCCCCAAACCAATAAGATCTAGGAGAACCGTTGTGTTGGGACGATGGTGCCCCGGAATCCAATCGATCCTGGAAGGTATGTAAAGCAACCCGCTTTTTATAATGTTTTAGGCACATCATGTGTAGATCTTATTTAAGCAGCAAAGAAAACTCGAAGTGAGCCAATATGTTGATAAAATGAGTGGTTGGTTGGCTATGAACTCGCAGCATGTGAAACATCTGAGACACTGTCTTTCCTCTTTAATGATATCCATAGTAATGTCTTTGTATGAGAAGATCTCTGTGACTCTACAATTTTACATATAATTAGTACCTAGAAGATCGCAACTGGTGAGATTATCCCAGTGTTAAAATAGTATGATTATTCACTGACATAAGAAAGTATATGTATAGTTCATAATCTAGTTCAGTCGTCAGAACTCATACTTAGAGTCTATACTATTGGAAATGTGATCATAATTTATTTGTGTTATGTAAACGGTAGGTTCGCTTGAACGCCTGCCTAACGCCTACATAATGTCCGCCTACCTTAGCCAGGTACTAGGTATACCATATCGCCACGTTTATTGCATTAGGAAGGTTGCATTCCGTCAAGGGAGGCACGTTGCGACGAATTCCATTCATTTGACTGACGGTGCTCTAATTGTACGTGTGCTGTATGGCGGCACTGTGCCCAAACTTGTCAAAAGCCTCTAGCATGGGTAGGCACCTATTCTATCAAGTATAGTCTTATGTCGACATTCACACGATTAAATGATGCGGCTATAGTCATTACGAAAAACAGCAACCAATTCGGGTCTGAAATGACACCAGTTTAGGAGCTCTACTACGGTATGCCGATGTTCCGACAAAGTTGATGTCATTGCTACAGTTTCAAGGACGAATTTAAGCCAATGGATCTCAATGGGGAATTATGCGATGGTTCCAGATCTGCTGCGTGGGTTTCACTTCCATTTTCATCAGCTCTGTTTTGGCGAGGTGCGTCAACCACCAGACACGATTGTTCGTCCTGTGACAAAAGATAATAGGTCTTGGTTCACCCAGAAAAAGTGTATTTGCATACTAGCATCCAAATTTAGCATTCTCAGGCGCAACAAGTGACATGCTAAGATCGTGATTGGTTTACAGAGGGGTTCAATAGAGCACGGAAGTAAGAATCGGCATCTATCGTTCAGACATTTCGATCTGAAGATATAGGTCGATTTACCGAAAACACATAGGGCTGTTAGTTACCATCAGCCTCAATCGTAAATGGCTTATCTGAAACGGCGTCGTAGTTCACTCAGTATCCAGTACTTTTGGTATACTTGAGCTCTTGAATAGGTTCAAATTTCGTAGCCACCCCGGTGGTGATTAGTGATCACATCCTGATCAATCCTTGTCCACCTATACTGGCCCTCGTTGAATCTCACGAGGGTCTAGTGGAATGATTTCATAGAGTTGATGTTCACCCTGTAGCAAAGCGTCCATTACCTGCAGGATGTTTTCAAAAGAACACGAGGAAAGCTCAGAGTCGGGAATTCCTGGAAACCTTGTCCTATGCTACTCAAAACTTTGGCTCTACCTACCTAATGAGTGCCTCAAACGGGCGATGCACCCGTTGACGATCGGTCTACTTGAGTCCTGAATACTACCTAGCTAGGCTCGCCTTATAGCAATGTAAAATATCCTTGTCATCAACCAGGTGGGTTATGGCCTTTATGTGTACCGTGCCACCACCGCATGCACTTGAAAATTACTATGTCGAGTTGATTTCGTCGATATAGGAGCATTTTCAAGGTCTCTAGACCCTACTATGAACCTGGCTGGCGATCGGGAATTGTATTAGGTAGTAATTATGTGCCTAGAAGATCTCTAAGAAATAAGCCACAAGGTGCCCGCGCGTGATATCTGGAAGCCATAACTTCGCACATTCTCTTCCTATGGAATGGAGACCGAGATGATCTACTGGAATTTTAGATCTCGAATGCTTTCTTCAACCTGCTGGCCAGAGCAGGTACATCAAACGCCTCACGAATATTTCAACCTTGGCGAAGTAAACAAGCTGAAATTTTGATAGGCAACCGAAATATCTCGAGCGCATTTGTGGCTTTAAACGGCTCGTCACGGAGCCGAAGATGTTTCGTATTGTCGTTGTGGGACATACCTAATCTCAATGAAGAGTGTGTATCAAAAATGCGAATTCGAACTCAAAACATCGTCATCGCTAAGCGATATGCTCATGAGATTTCTCTTCGGAAATCCCGAATTCGGGTTTGAATGATCCATGATTTCTTGCCGGCGTCCAACACGGCGCATGACGAACGCCGAAGTAACCTATTTATCGGCGGCGATGGCGGTAAACGAGATGACAGCTAACCGAGGCCCACGTTTTAGGTCGACATTTACCGATATTGGCTTGACCCAACATCCGGCGCCGGCGACCTCGCCAAGTCCTCGAATCAATTCTTATTCCATTTCTCAGTCAATAAGCATGCTCAACGGGCCCGTAACTGCGCTTAAATCCCCGACATGCGACGCATGCAGTTTTCAATTTCCCCGATAACCCAACAGCCCGGGGCGGCCAGTCGGTCGCTGCTGGGAAGAGCTGCTCAATATAGGGTAGCGCGTGGGTCGTTAGTGACTCGCGGAGGGCGGATGATCGCCGCTAGATCCCCTACACTATCACCTAGGGCTACAACATTGCTCAGGCTGCCTATTTTTAGCTGCTTTCTGTACCTAGGCAGGCATGCCACAGCGCGTCGGAAATGAAAACAAATCTGCTAACTGTCTAAGAAAGTCGCTGAAAGACGTCATGGAGAGACAGTGGCTTGGCCTTTTATAAGGCGACCGTAATCTGCAGGGCGCCACAATATTGAACACCGACATCATTACTTGCTCCATTCTAACAAAAGTTCCGATATAACGGCACAGATGTATGCATGTATCAATATTTAGAAGACATATGCCGATGAATGCAGGAATGGGAACAAAGGCAACTAGCTTTCTCGCTTACATAGGTAGGATAGCTATTAGATATGGTCGGCGACATGGGCAAAATGCAAGGCTTACTTGCTAGCGCTTCCTCTTCTCATCGAACTCTACCTAGAGATTTCTGTCATGCATGCCACCGGGATGGCAAATGCATCCGGTCCCTCGGTGTCACCCACCGAGAACCAGGAAGCTTCCAACACAGGACCCAATCAAGATCATCAGATTACATCCTTGCCGCCATCCACCACGACCATAGCAGGTAGTGACTCGTCATCACATAACGAACTTCATCGAACTTTGAACGGATCAGAGGGAGACCAATTTCTTAGCACAGACCTGGAAGGACACCAACAACCCGACGTGATCGCCGAAGAACAAAACGTAACTCTAGATAGACCGCAATTAATCACAACGTTATCTAGTTTTCTACAATCACATAATGACTTGCACCAAGCCATTGACAAGCCCGCCGACCACGACGCTGATGGGATAACTTCCGAAGTAACATTAGCCTTCGACGCCAACCCCGAAGAACAGCAAATATCTGACAAGGAGACCAAAGAGCGAGGTGTTCGTGATACAGACTCTAAAGAATTTGGAGATGATGGAGATACTCTTCGGGAGAAATCAGGGCTGGAGAGAGGTGCAGAGAGTCCCTCCAATGCGATGTTGGTCGATGAAAAAGATGAGGAGTACATCAGAGGCCCGAAGCTGTACCTGGTATTGAGCGCGCTTACAATGGTCTACTTTATTGTCATGTTGGACAATACCATTCTTGCGACTGTAAGTGTACTCCCCATACCTGCTAGGTATCACCAGGTAGCTTGAATTGAGCTACGTATTCACAAAGGTCTACTAGGCAATCCCGTACATCACCACCGAATTCCAGTCCCTTTTAGATGTTGGATGGTACGCTAGCTCTTACCAGCTGGTCTCGTAAGTGTTCAAACCAACGGGTATGATTCTGGTAGCCATAGTTGACGAGAATAAGGTCGACATTGCAGCCACTAGGCGGAAAGATCTATTCCAAGCTGAATTCGAAGGTATGTCAATTTCAAGAATGATCCCGAGCCCCCAGACTAATACATATTTCTCACGAAACAGTGGTCTTTTCTCATCTATCTCATCCTATTTGAGGTCGGTTCTGTAATATGTGGCGCAGCTACATCTTCGGCCATGCTAATCGGTGGAAGGGCGCTCGCTGGGGCAGGCGGGTCAGGTCTGGTGAATGGAGCTTTGATTATCCTCAACTCATGTGTTGCGCCGCGTCGTCAACCAGGTATTTCATCTTTCGCCTTGGAACATAACCCAACTAATTGAACCAAGCTATTGTTAGCCTTCTAATGAGCCGTAAGTCAATCAGCCCTTAACAGTGGGAGACGGGTTTTAATGAGATGCATGTAGTTGGTCAGTTGGGTATCGCCTTTGGTCCCCTCATCGGTGGAGCTTTCACTCAATACGTGACATGGCGATGGTGTAAGTATTCACTCATTCTGGACACCCCGTACAACCCTAACACCGCTTAGGCTTTTACATCAACCTCCCCATCGGTGGCGTTGTAGGTCTAGCGATCCTGTTCCTGCGTATTCCAGATCACATTAAGAAGCCAGACCCACGTCAAGTACTGAAGCATGCTTTCATGGACTTTGACTTGCCTGGGTTCGTACTCTTTGCACCAGCGGCTATCATGTTCTTTCTTGCGCTCCAGTATGGAGGACACCAGTTCAGATGGGACAGCTCGCAGATTATTGGTCTCTTTTGCGGTGCAGGAGTAACCTTCATCATGTGGTTAATATGGAACATTCGTCAAGGGGATAACGCTATGGTGCCGCCTTCGATGATTACAACGCGTGTCGTATGGGCCAGCTGTGTATGTGGATTTTTTATGGGCGGGACAGTCTACCTCACGACCTACTATCTGCCCATCTACTTTCAGGCCGTGCGTGCCAAATCCCCATTTGGGAGTGGTGTAGCTGTCCTCCCTAATATCCTAGCACAGATGATCCTTGGAATTATATCAGGGGGGCTAGGTGAGTTCATAATCCCAAATCATCCCAGAGAGCATATAAGCTCATAACATGGATATAGTTCAAAGGATTGGATATTTCCCTCCCCTCATCCTTGCCGGGACCGCTATCAATGCAATCGGATGTGGCCTTCTAAGTCTCTTCACACCACAAACTCCAACAGGCCGATGGATAGGGTTCCAAATAATATTGGGAACTGGCCGTGGTTTGACGATGGCTGTTGTATGTTGTCCCATTCTCTCCTTATTTCATGATTTGAGTAAATCTGAACAAGAGACCACTGACACTGATCTTGCGATAGCCTTTTCTTGCCATGCAGAATAGCCTCCCCAAAGAGGTAATACCAAGCGCTATGTCAACTCTAGTATTCATACAGAATTTCGGCGCGGCCGTGATGGTTGCCTTAGGTCAAACTATCCTCAGTAACAGTCTTGTCACCCTCTTACCAGAGTACGCTCCAGGGGTCGACCCGGCTCTCGTCATCAACGCCGGTACGACATCTTCATCGATTTACGAAGCCATAGGTCCAGAGAGACTTCCTGGCGCTCTGTTATCATATTCAAAAGCTTTGCAGCGCGTTTGGTATTTCGCCGCTGGCATTGCTGTGCCCCCGTTTCTCGCGGGCTGGTGCTTCACTTGGGAGAACATTCGTAAGAAATCTAACAAAACAGACTTATGTGAATCTGATGGCAGTAAGAAGCAGTAATTTATGTATTAATGGATATCTTTTGAGGTTAAGGATGGCTACTCTTGCATTAGCATTTGCGTTACGGGGGAAGCAAAAAGAAACCGAGGTTCTGGCATAGGAAATCATAATATCCCCCAATCACACTGTCGTTTTCATATCCCCGTCTACAACCCTCCGCTTGTAGGAACGAATAGGAGCCTACCTTCCGCAAGGAATTATCAGGTAAGAGAAAGTATACAGTAATCCTAACTTCAATATCGAGCGCATCAACAGGTAACTTTGGAGGTAGAATCCCGTCTTGAATTCGTGTTCATCGGTTCTTGGATTGTTCGCAGGCCCTTCCAACAACCTACGACTCAAATTTAATATTAAACTGCCTATCAGCAAGAGTTTCGGAAAAGAACTCTTGACCTGAGTAGTCGAGATGAAAATCAATCCGGTCCATATGAGTAACGTGGCTAGGTAACATCGCGCCAATCTCAGTCGCGCTCCCAACTTTGCACGTTGTAATCTCTGGGACAATTCCTCATTTAAATACCAACAGCATATATTAGGTACCTTTCCATATTTTGTATGACATTAGGCACCTAACCTAGGTACCTAGACAGCGATGGCAGATTCATGTGCCACCCGATCTCCGGGCAGGTTTTAATCTGTTAGATCCCGGCCCGTCTCGCTCATCTCAAGGACTACGATAATGAAGAACACTTTTGGTAGTAATATGTTGGATGTCGACCCGCTTACTTAACTACATTATGACTTACATCAATATGTCCCATGAAGAGATGATCACGAAGCCCGCCCTTGGGCAGGACGTACAACTCGGGATGCTCTACGACGTCCGCACCATGAAGTTCTTTGCCGGCGTCTCCCTATGGGACAATAAGACCATCAACGAACATCAAGAGCTCGAAGAGGACAAGTTACAAGATTCTCGCTATTCCCTATCGTATTCACTTCAACAGGCTCGCGAAAACAACTCTCTCGATATTGAGAGCTCCCTTGGCCCTAATCTCAAACTATTGTCTGCCACGGGCTCCGCCAAATATCTCGACGATGATAAGTCGACGATGTATGAGGCGCGGGTCGACGTGGCGTACACGATCGTGCGCTGCACCCGTCGCATTCCGCAGCAGACCCTGGCGCGCATGACGTATCAGAACCACCTCGACAACCCCCGGTACACGCACTTTGTTGCCGAGGTTTCTGAGGGAGGGAGTGCCGCGTTGACCTTTACCCGGCCCTGCTCTTCATCTGAAGAGGTCAAACGAACCACAAGCGAAATGAATGCCACTCTTATCAAGATCCCCATCTTGGAAAGTGAAAAGATCGAATTCTCCCTAGAGGAGAAACAATTCTTTGAGAACGTCAGCATCTCCTACAGCGGCGCGATTGCTGATAGCGTCGTCAATATCGAGGATGCCTTTCGCGTTGCTCGAGAGATGCCAACCAAACTAGCGAAGCAGCTCAATACTCTAACTTACAAGCTCCTGCCACTTTCGGTACTTGACAGGAAGGCGACTCGCCTCATCCGCAGTCTCGACGCTAGTCTGGTCACCGAAACTGCGGAAGCACTAAAGGGGGGCGCCGACGCAACCCTCAGGCTAAAGGAACTGAGGGAACAAGATGTATTCAAGAAGCAGTTCCCCAAGATCCACGCTCAAATTCTCAGTTTTTGCAAGGCCTTTGCCGCGGCCGAGATTGAGTTTATAGAGACCGCACAACGGCTACTGCCCGAATTGCGGGACGGCAACACCAACGAAGACGAAAAGATTGCCGAGTTCCGAGTTGCCATCCTTCTCTTTAAGGATCGCACCACCATAGCCAGAGAGTACATTAATGCGAAGAATATGGAGGGGAGTTTTCTTCGCACGACTGTCGTTGAATTGCTAGACCAAGGCTTCGAGGATTACCTTGATGGATACACATCCCGGTCGGTGATTGATGGTAAAGGGCCGAGGTTGCTGTTGTCGTTCGGAGGTCCATCTATCGAGAAGCCGAAACACCCTCTCCAAATCGCCCTTGAGGAAGGGTCCCTAGTATCGGAAGATGATACGGAGGAGGAGGAAAAGGAGGAAGATTGGTTTGAGAACCAAAACACTCGTTCCGCTGTGAGGAGGGGCTGTGACCAACTCTTGAGGCAGCGTTCCCTGGCAATTCCCAACGTGCCCGTTACCTTCGGAGTGGCTAGCATCAGCAAGGCATATCGTCCGAATAAGAGGGCCAAATCCTCCACGAGTGTCGGCGATATTATACTAGATGACAAGGGAAAGCTGAGTATTGTTACCGGAAAGCTTCCTAAGGAGCCTACGGCCCCGAAGCTCGAGGTTGATAACCAGGCCATAATTGTGACTTGGCTACAAGAGCGGACAGAGATCGACCAGTCAGTGATACCCACGACGGGATTCATGGTCAAATACAGGCGACAGCCGAACCTTGATAAGGACGGCGCATTCCCTCGCGTGATTGACAATGAGCCTTTTACTGAGGTCTTGTGTGATGCCTCCGAAACAAGCTTGGTGCTCGAATCATTGTCAGACGACTGTGACTATGCTGTGGCCATCAGCGTTCAGACCAATGTTGGAGCCTCAGACTGGAGCCAAACTATTGTGTGTCGCACGGCTAAGCTGCCATCTGTAGCGTCCCAGATGCTCGACTTCTTCAACGTGTATCAGGAATACCTCTCCAATATGCCTCCTGGCCCAGGAGTCAGACCGTGGGATCTGTATAAACCAGGAGCAGGTATGAAGAAGTCTCTCTTCCTAGGGACAACCGAAGTGGCCCGGCGGCTGATCCCTGAGGGACGTTTCAGGAACCATACTGCGCTCCGTATTGTTGATGTCGCCCCCGAATTTAAGCCAGATATCAAGGCGAGCGAGATAGAAGATCATGACAATACTATCGTAGCGGTTTTCACAGGTGCCAGCGGTCATGGCAAGAGCACCCAAATTAACGCCTTCGTCTCGTTCCTCTTAGGCGGCGATCTCGAGGATCCAGCTCGCGTTTTACTTATCGATGACCGCGGCGCTGAGCAGCACAGATCGGTAACACAAATAGTCACCTGCTTCCGCATTCGGCCGCTCGCGCCTATCTTCGAGGGCAAGACGCTTCTGATCGTGGACACGCCGGGTTTCGGTGACTCTCGGGGAATTGAGCGTGATGCATTTGTAATGGCTGCTATGTCTGAATTCTTTAAGATAGTTGACCACGTCAATGCCATCATCTTTACAGTGCGTGCTAACGAGGCACGCACTACCTTCCTGCGTCCAGTCTCGACCTATGTCTTCTCGCTCTTTGCAAAGGACGTCCGGGGTTGTCTCCGCACTGCGTATACATTTAGTGATGCTGGGCAACCTCTAGCTCGAGGCGCACTCAACAGGCTTGGATGGCCCACTGAGAATGGCGAGATTATAGTGAATAACTGCACCTTCAACCTCGAAATGGATGGTAGCCAGAATGACACCATTGTCCGCGACAGTTGGATATATTCGACTAGAGGTCAGTACAGCATCATGCACATGCTGCTGCGTGCAGTGCCCGTGCTTACCCAAGATAGCTCCGAGGTCACTCTCAAACGGATGGAGCTCGAGAGGAAGTGCGAGCTTGCCGAGAGGAAAGTATTCCGTACCGCCAGCGAAGCTCAAACATTGATCGCAAAATTGAACGCCCTTGCTGAAGCAGTCGGTAAAGCTCCCAGCCAGAAGGTTAAGATTGAAAATGATGTCTCAATAATGAAGCCATTGGCCCCTGGCAAGTCTACCACTCTCTGCCTCGACTGCAATTTTACCTGCCACATAACTTGTACGAGGAGTGACGACAATGATAAGATTAACTGTAAGGTCATGGAAGAGGGTAATTGCGTGATGTGCAAGAAGTGCAAGTGGGACAGGCATAAAAATGCTAAATACATCATCGTCATAGAGAAGCAGGAGCAGTGGGTGATTCCGCAGGATCTGATCAAGACCTGGAACAAGGCTAATAACTCACTCGAAGGCGCTCTTCTCGACGCTATGGACACCTACCTCGACTTGCAGGAGACCTTGCGACAGGAAATTACTGCACTGGTTGAATTAAGCGAACAACTCACTAACACGGCACTCCTTCACGACCCATCAGGCCTCATAAACTACTTGGAGACGTTGTACAAAACCGCAAAGATACAAGGTGCATCGGTAGAGTACCTCGCGCAACTAGCAACGGCCATTCACACCCTGACCCTCATGTGCGAGGTGAAGGGCCAGGGGAGAAGGGCCAGGGGAGAAGGGCGACTCGAGACTCTAACATCCTACTCGATGTCATTAGCACCGTGCGAATGGAGATGGAGCGGAGGATGATGCTCCCTGCATCTGTGCGTGCCGCTGAGGAGGAAAAACCATGCAACTTGTATAATGTCCTTCGGGAGAGACTTCCAGCCGAGGTGAAGAACAAGGCGCCACCAGCACTTAAGGGAGAGAACTTTTTTTCACGAGGCGATCGGTATCCAGAGAATCTCAAGGCTGTCATCATGTTAATACAGCTCGTACTCAAGGACGGGGGTGTCATCGCTGCCCTTGCCTCCGGAGATAAAAAGTATTGAAATGAAGACATAGGGGGGGAGGCATCACAAACTAATTTGTGCTAGTAATGGCTAGAATCAGGTAGTATTATTTCCAACTGAAGGATTGACATCGAAATGCTTTTTAAGGTTTTAGCGGCTAGAAAAGCTGTCTTTATTGTTGAGTTTACTTTTCTATAAGCCATAACCTCTATTTTACCAAGCAACCTGTTAGAGATAAAAGGTCAGACAGACAGACAACACTAAACTGTGAAGCATTGAGTCACATTCCTGATTTATCCACTCCCAAAGAATTGACAGTGGTTAGTTATCTCATCTGCCTAAGTAGGTAGATACCTAGGTACCTAATGTACTTGAATGTGATGACATAGAAATAGATGATTCCTGAATCTGAGCAGGCGGTAGCCTGGGGAATAGGGGGTATCACATATCTCTTTCTATCCGTAGATAAGTACTAGATATTTCCCTATATATAGTAGGTATATATCGCGTTAGATGTTAAGCTTCCATACGCGTCTCCAAGTGTGATCATAGAAGAGGTACGATTAACAACCTCGGGTGTAAAGTCATGGCTATCAGTCGCAGGACTATGGGCGCCGAATGCGTACTCCGACCCGTTATGAGCCCATATATTGGACCTCCAACGCGCGATTCTCTTGCGAAAATGACTTGTATCTGCCCACCAGAGGTACTCTGGGATAGTTTCTCGGGCCAGATATTTGCAGGCCAGTTTTCAGTGAAGGACCTCGGGGCTCGCCTATCGCACAAAGACAACCCGCGCAGTATCGAAACTTACATCTCGCGTTACCCTCGCGAACAGATTACCAATGGACTGAACAGCACTATCAATAATCATAGTGTTATGGCTTATGTGATCGATACGGATAACCCTAAAGTCGTCGAATTGCTTCTCCAGTATTGCCCTCGACTAAACGCCTATACTACTGGCATCCCTCTGCTCGCATTTGCTATCATGCGAGGTATCAAGGCTGGACCTACAAATCCCGAGATAATCAAGCTCCTACTCATTCATGGGGCAGACGCTCTAGCAATACCCCAGGTGATGTGGCAGGACTACGCCAAAACGCCAACTTTCAACCCCGAAGAAGGCCCTTCGTCCGAGAAGTGGTATAACGATAGCCACAAGCAAGCTCTTCTCAAGACACTCGATCTCAGCACTCGGTATTATCTCTGGCGAGCGCACCACGTTGGAAAGGTCGAGCCGGAAAAACTACAGATAGGGGTAGCGCTTAGGATAACTTCTCTCTTCAAACTACCGTTTCAAATCGTCGGTCAGGACTTGAGTGTGAAGTTGGTAGTTGATACAGTCTTCGCCAACATCACGCAGAACATCAAGAAGCCTCTGGTCCTAGCATTAGCGGGGGCATCTGGCCACGGGAAGACGGAGCTTGCGCACCAACTTGGGTCGCTTCTCTCGGTTCCTTTTATCGCCTTGGATTGCACCCACTTGAGCTCGACATGGTGGCTTTTGGGAAGCGATGAATGGCAATCGAACGACGAACACGGCGCGCCTCTCAACAACTTCCTAGCAGACAATACTGGAAAACGATGCGTAGTCTTGCTGGACGATTTTGATAATATGAACATGGATGTGAAGGACACACTATTAAAGATATTCGATCACGGTATGCCTCATGAATTTCAACTGCCTTCTGGACTAACAACACTAACAAGTTTTAGGTGTCTATCATGACCGCCGTGCGGCCGACAACAAACAGTTGAAGATAGATTGCCAAAAGGTTATTTGGCTCTTGGCTACAACCACCAAAGACCCCGCGGTCTCCCAATTCGTAGATATCGTCACATCCACTGGGAATGATGGCAAAGCAGCAGCTAGCGTATCGTTCGATATAATTCGGAGATGCCTTGAAGTGTACTTCATCGAACAGTTTTCGGTTAGTCTACCTACTATTATTATATATATGTTGAGGATTCGCATATTAACAAGGTTAAGGCCGCCTTTACGGGTCGTATTGATGAGATTATACCTTTCCTCCCATTCAATAAGAACGAGCAAGCCGTTCTAGCTCACAGGATCCTTCGAGAGATTCAAGGAGACATGAAACGTTCCTTCAACGACATTCAAATTGATATTAATGAAGAGGACAAGATATGCAAAGAGATAGCTAGGAAGTCGTATAAGCCAGAGTTGGGTGCGCGTTCGATTAGGCATGGCATGAATAAATTACGACGGGGCCCTTTACTGAAGTATTTCGATATCAAGGAGACAGATCGAAAACGAAAACGGGAAATTCAGGACGATCCTCATGCTCGACAAAAAGTTAAGCCCGATCGTCCTTGATACCTTAAGACTGGTAATGGCTGGAATATGAACGTACCTTGACATTCGTATGTACAGGTATGATCTAGGCAGACTTGCGATATTGTAATTCATTATTGCGAGATAACTTCGTTGTCATAAGTCTAGCAACAAGGATCCCAGAAGATGTGTGCTACAAATTATCGTCGAAGTGCAACTATTTGTGCATTGGCATGACTGGTTGATATCCAATACTCTGTCATTCATCCACTCACAAGCTACCTACATCCCTCACCACTTACTCTCCCACTCTCCTATTCCCCTAGCTACAACCCCTAACAAATACATACAGTAGGTACATCAATTCATCCAACTTCTCTCCAAACTCCGTCCATCTATAACAATCCCAATGAACCTAAGAACGTGACATATCCCATCATCTCATAACGCCATGCTGGGTCGTGCAAGGAGCGAGTAGCTGAATTTTGTTATGTGGGCTGTATACAAGCTATACAAACATCCCCTCCCCCTTTTCGCTCTTTTCCAAAGTATGATGATACACAACGATCCATATCTTATTAAGTCCAAACGCGCTATTTCGCTGAGTGTCGTGTGGTATTTTTATGGTATAGGTTTATTACCGAGCGTGTGATGTTATCCAAGTAATCATAGCACAAATAACTTTTCTAAGGCGTAGTATCGCCGTACGATGCTGCGGTGGTTCCAGTATCCATTAATCCTCGGCTGTCTTAGCCAGTAACGCTGAAGCAGATCGTCATCTTGCTTTCTCTACCTCTCTGCGTAACACCAAGTGTTGGACCGGGACAAAAGGTCTATCTAATTTTTATCCATCATCTCATTTACATAAAAATTGCCCTCGCGAGCACATTCTACTGGAATGTGCCTCTAATCTTAGCGTAAAGGTCCGTGTCGAAGAAATTGTAATCGGTATCGAGTTCGCAGAATTCGTGGGCTCTTAGCAAACGCTCAGCTGTTGGGCGGTCTCTAGGGTCACTATGTTCTCGTTAGTAAAGAAATACTCATAAATCACCAACCCATAGAAATGGACCACATACACAGTGAAGCAGTCCAACATGAACCCCAGAGCATAGGGGCTAATTGTGTCGCGCACGTCGTCCGCGATCGGAGGTATCTCTCCGTTCGCAATCTTGTAGATTGCTCCGACGGCCTCTTCCTTACTCCAGGGCCTCCTGCCTGCGAACATCTCTAGAACAACGCACCCCAAACTCCAGATGTCGACCTTTGCACTGTATCCTTCGCCCTGTGACCTGATTACTTCTGGCGCCATCCAGAACACCGAACCCTGCATCGAGTTGGTCTTGTCGTTGCCGTAGATGTTGTCTGTCTTCTTGCTAATACCGAAATCGGAAATCTTGCATGTCCCGTCGACATCAAGGAGAATATTGTCGGCTTTCAAGTCTCGATGTAGAATACCCTCGCGGTGTAGGTATGCTAGCCCCGAGAGCGTCTGTCTAGTCAACGAACTAACCACCGGCTCCTCGAATTTTCCATGCTTGCGCAAACACGATCCAATACTACCACCAGAAATATACTCCAAGAAAATGCTGATGCTTGTCTCCTTCCTCTCACAACCGAGATATTGCACAATATTGACGTGATCTAGATTCTGCATCGTGTCAATTTCCTGATCCAAAGCCTTAAGAAGCTCCTTCATCTTATTCTTATCCCCAGCCGCAGCTTTGGGGTTAACCTCAACTTCCTTGACAGCCAAGAATTCACCTGTCGTGGCATTCATACCCAAGTATACACGTCCGTAGGTACCCTTACCGATGAGCTCACCTTTGAACCATCGGAAAGTTGTTTGGCGCTTGGGGAGAACATCTTGTGGAATTTGTGGGACAATCATCGACCCACGCTCGGGGCGAATTTGAACGACGTTAGCACCAAACATCTTCGTACTCTTCCGGCGTTGGATCATCGAAGACGCCCCGACCCCGCCACTAGCGGTAGTTGTTGTGAATCGCTTGTTTGCTTCATGGGCTCCGCGCGCTACTTCTCGGATGGACTTCATACGGCCAAGACCGCTAGAGCGCTGCATATTTCGTGTAGCAACCGAAGCAATTGAAGGAGGACGCTCTAGCGCCTTAAGTGTAGATTCGTCGGAGCCGAGTGTATCGCTTTCGTTATACACGGATGATCTCGTAGTGCCGGTACCGGCTGCGGGTGCAAGTGGTTCAATGTTTAGGGCGGATACTGGAGCCTTGCCAGTTCCAATCGGAAGTTCCTCGTGCTCATTTATGGGTGATACGGGCAATTCATTCTCATCCAGTACAGGTTGGTCTAGGTCGAGTTCCGGGAAGAAGGCGTCAAGGTTGCTGAGCAAAGCCTCGGGAGGCGGACGATTGGCCCACACACCACGATCGACGAACGACTTTCGGCGATTAAGTTTACTATCGTCAGATTGCCATTGGTCCGAGCCCGGTGTTCCTGGTGTGCGGCGGTGAGAGTCCCGCCCGCTCCGGATACTTCCATCGTCGTCCTCAAGATCGGGGGTATTAGATGAACCTGGAGAATTATTAAACGTGACAGACAGACCTTTCTTAGATCTCGAAGTCTTGACTCTCAAGTTCGGCTTCTTGCTATCACTAGATTCCGAATCGCTATCGAGCACACTTGTTTCGTTTCGGCTCGGTTGTTTACGTACCGCCTTCTTTGACGGCTGTCTTCCCCTCATCGGAATAGCAAATAGACCATCATCTGAATCGTCATCTCCCGACTCATCGTTCGTTGGCTTAGCGGGCGCCGATGGTTTGGAAAACTGCACATCTGTCTCGGTAAAGTCCACATCGGGGCCGTGGGATTTTCGGCGGTTGGCACCTGTAGAGTTTCCTTGGTTGGCGGGGGCTCCTGGGGGCGGGTGTGCCGTGCTCGGACTAAGATCACCGGGAGAGGGGATTCGTTGTGCTATTTCACGCATTTTAGTAATCGGCTCTAGCTGTGTGGTGCCCCGGTTACCAAGGAATGATGGGGTGCCACCGGGAGAGTAGTCTGGTACAACGAAAGGTATATCACCACGGCCCCAAGTTAGGGAACCGGGTGAACCAGACCTTGACCGAGAACCACTACGTCCCGAGGCTGACATGCCAAAATCAACACTTGCCATTGCTCCCTTACCTTTCTGTTCCACTATTTCCGCTGCGGGCGCAGGTACAGGTGCCGACGTATTCCTGGGCGATACCGACCGTTGTTGTGGTACTGCGGTTGATGGTCGACCTAATCGGCCCCAGGCACTTCCCATGTTTACCAAAGCGCCAAGGGCCGATCCTGCCGGCGGAGAAGGAGGTCCACCTGGTCGATTCTGGTATGTACCTTGGTTCGCCGCACCTGTCGAAGTGGATGGCCGCCGGGGACTGGGAAATCCGTCCATACTACCTTGAGATGGCCGCATGTTGTGGCCTGTCTTCTTACTAAGTGAATTCGCCTTAATTAAGGTGGCGGTCTCGACGACTGGCGGCGCAGGCGCTTTCCTCTGTGGGAAGAGGTTATCCGGCTTCTTGTCGTCAAATGGCGAGAGACGCGGGTGGTCGAAATCCACATTCCTACCAACAATTCCAGTCTGGGGAGATATTTCATGAGGAGAAGATTCTTTAAGGGCTTGCCTTCGTTTAGCAAGATATGCTGCTTGTTGTTTTTCCACTTCAGCTCGATACTCGTTGGCCTTGGCAGCCAATTCGGCGTCATTTGGCGGTGAACCTGCTGAAAGCGTATTGGTTCTTGAAGTGGGAGGTGACGAGCTTGATCTGGTACGACCGTTGAGGTGGGCGTAAGCATCCTCGTTTATGTTAGATCCAGGGGCTAGATAACCGGGTGACAGTGCCGCCGGGTGACTGAGACCGCCATTACTGGGTTTGCCGATCTTAATGAAGAATTTTAGAGTACCTTGAGCATCGCCCTTGTTGCGCTTATGAATCCACAAGCTCTGATCTTCTAACGCTTCATCGTGCGTATCGCGTCCTAACTCGGTTAAAAATATCTCAAATCCCCTTGGATCAGATAGTCCTAGATGCATGGAAATATTAGAGCGTAAATCGGCAGCCGTATCGCAGTCGGTGACGTCGCATAGTCGATAATTCCATCCGTCCAATGTGATCAAAATAAATACTCGAGGCCCATTTTTATTACGTCTGAATGTCGGAGCTGAATCTTGAACAGCTTCTGGTGGGGGAGTTCCGAATCGAGGCCTGATCATATTGGGGCTCGTAGGCGAATTCGCATCGTCGGGTGAGGGATATGAACCATCATCCTTCTGCTTGTTCTTTTTCTTTAAAAAGCTTAGGAAGCTCTTGTTATCCCTCGCAGAAGACGGTTCTGCTGAACCGGGCCTAGTATCGTTTTCAGTATGCTTTCCGTCTGTGTTGTACCGTCGATCGCCGCGACTAGCATGAATCATATCCCCGATTCCGCTCATACCATTCCGAAGAAGCTGGCCAGCTTCAGGCGGAACACCAGATCCGTATATCGCTGCGTTCGAGGAAACAGAGTCGGTGCTATTTCTAGATTTATGATGGTGAAATCTGCTGGAGGGCGAAAGGCTTCCAGAGGAAGGCTGGGGTTGGGGCAAAAATGCGGTCGACAGCTTCGGGCTGGATCCGGGGCTGTCGCTTCGCAGCGCGGCTCGATAGTTTCCATCCCCATGTTCACTTAAACTGGGGCTTAGCTTACGACTGCTTTCGATATCAATATTCTTGAGCATAGCACGGTGGTTGGAGTCTGAGCTCATTGTGCTACTAAGAGTTGGCATAGTCGTAGAACGTGATTGGGAAAACCCCCTAATGCTGGAGCCGAATTTGATAGGGGTGTTGGGAGACTCTGCGTCTGTGCCAGCACTCTGTGCATGAGCACTAGTAAGAGACTCTTTACTGGCATGAGATGGCAACGTTTTCGCGCTGTCGACTGGCTTCCCAGTAACTATACTTCGAATAAGCCGTCGCATTCGTTTCCCTTCTTCTCTTTCTCGAGGCTGATCCCAATTGGTATTATTGTTGACACACTCCTGCGCTAATCGCGGATACACGAGTTGATGCATCATACCAAAATTTCCACGACCGCCCTTTTGACTACCAAGCTCGAGAAATTGCGCTCCGTGAATGTTGAGGTTCTTAAAAGTCTCTTGCCATTCTTTAGAAAAGTGGTTCGCTGCTAGCCACAGAAGGACGTGATCTAAGGGCCACTTGGCTGCCAGTTCGGGGGGGATCTCGGAGTGAACGTTGGTAGAGTTCGAAGTCGTTGACAGCATTCGGTTATTAAACGCATTGGCGTATAGTAATCCGCGATTGGGGTCGTCCATTGACATCGTGTTCATGCTGCTCATGGTATTCATGCTATTGGTCTGGCTCGAGGGCCATAAACTTTGAGTGGCGGATGACTGCGTCGTCGAATCTTCCGGGAAGAAACCAGGTATACCAACACCCTCTCCGTACGTATCGCCTCCTGGTATATACGTCGCAGATACCATCGCCTCATTTGCATCGTTACTAGATCTATACGTGCCCGACATGAGCTCGGCCGGCGGAGGAGGAGGGGGGATGGAAAGGGTCCCATTCGAAGCTTGGGAATGAAGCTTGGGATTATATGTTGGCACAGGACCACCCGCAGGCGGCGGCGGGATCGCGAAGCTCGGTTGTCCATTGTATGTACGACCCCAGTTGTTGTTTTGCCATGGAGGTTGCGGACCTAAAGCGCTATTCGGAGGAGGACCGGGAGGCGGAGGTAGCACGACGCCACCAGTTGCCGAAGGAGCACTCGGGTATCTAGGCGGCGGAGGTGGGATATTTAACATAGTATTAAGCTGGCCGGGCTGGCCAGCGACGGGTGGCGACATAGGCGGAGGCGGCGGGACCTGAAAAGGTCTCGCCTGATTCTGTTGCGTATTCGAATACATGTCGGATATAGGATACGGGATAGCACGGCATGGATCGCTTCAGCTGAACGTATGGCTGCGATAGAACAGCCAAGTTCGTATCGGATTCGCCCAGCGTGGTTATGATCGAGGATTCGGCAGATCGTCTAAACAATGAAGGTTCAAAGAAAATAATAGAGCGATGAGCGACAACAAGACTATGCAAGAGAAATAGCGGGCAATCGTAACAATGGGGCTTCTTTCACGATACGAGAAGATCGTCAGGTGTCGGCCGAGACGGGGCGGATACGGTCGACGGTCGATGGTCAAGAGGTCACCGACCTTCTAATCTCGCTCTTGAAAATTATAACCAATCGGGAAGATAGAAATCGATTCCAATTCGTTTATCAAGTAGTCTTTTGAACGAGGAAGAGGGCAGAATACTCGGACAGAAGAGAATTCTGCGAATTCTGCATGAGACCCGGTCACGATTTGGGCACGATAGCGACGGCGATAACAGGCACCATGACTAGGTAATTAATGAATATTGATATTATAGCATCGGATTATAATTGCGATATACGGTATGTCGTATTTTTCACCGTCGTTTATCCTCGCCGTTCGTCGTTTGTCGTGTTCGGCGTCGTCGTCCAGCGGGGAGAGATAATAAGTGGGAAGTTTATGAAGTTGGTTTATTTTAGCGTTGGTGATTTGGTGATTAGGTAGGTAGTCATGTAGTCTTAGCGTTGGCTGCGTTGGGAAGAACGACCAAAATGACCAAAACCACCAAAAAACCCTTGGAACCTTGGAAGCCAAGGAAGCGTCAAGGGTTGTTTTGAGTTTTACGTCGGTGGTCCTACACGGAAACATCAAGCATTGGATGGGATACACAGCTACTTCGTACATGGGGCTACGTACAAAGTTGACAAAGTCGGGGCAGTTCCAATCCCTAGTCGCCTCCGCTGCGCAGGGGCAACCTTCTCTGCCTTCTACGCTAACAACGCTAACACACTTGGGCACTCACTCCACGTCGTACCTTCCTACAGTAGCGTGCAAGCCCGGCGGCTACGCGCTTACAGCTAACGAGGGGCGGGGATCACTGTGACAATTCGGGCTTAGCTCCAATCATTTGAATCATGATACAGGTCTCGTACATATCCCGAAGTACGTACTACGTTCTATGTACAAAGTACCGCATCTTGGTTTTCTGACTTGTAACATGAAAACCAACGATAATGAAGATGAGGAATACAACATCTTTTATAAGTTCAATATCATGAGATATTGGTCAGTATATGCACTTCAGTAATAAGACTGCGCAAATTGGACAACCTAAGGAAGAGAAAGAACGACTAGAGATGAGGTAAGAAAAAAAAAATACAACAACAACAAAATGACCGTTACAAGGGGCGAGTCAAAATTTTAATCAAGAAACTCAATTGAATTTCCGTCAATAAGCCCAATGTATGAATTGTGGGTTTCATTGGTCAGATATCCAATCCCGTCCTTCGTGTCACTATCTCTCATCTTGTTTCTCGTCGGTGAAAGGGAAAACAAAACAAAATTTATACGCACTCATATGAAATTAAAGTACGCAAGACGCTTGTCTCGATTTGAGTAGGTAGGCATTATTATGAAATACGGAATACGGAACACGGAATACTCTTATCGTCAATCCATCATGCACTAGAATCATCGTCGCTCATTCTTCCGTCGAGAAGCTGAAGAAAAACAACACAAAAAAAGCAAAGAGACGGAAAGGAAAACCATCTTGGGACTGTGTAACTCTGCAAGCTGGCAACCATCACAGAAGGGACGCGCATCATCCTATTTGCTTGATGTGCTGGATGCATTGCATTCGTCAACCCTCTCTCCTATTTGGTCCACTCCCAGAGCGAAGCACCCGCATCTGCAGGACTGCGACAGGCCTTTAACCCCAATGCGGATAGATCGGCATGGCAAGTATCCCGAGACTTCGGTAGAAGTAGCCATTGGGATCTTGTCTTATAGGTACCGATGCTGCTATTGCCTACATATACCTTGCTTAGAATAGAATATCAAACATCGAAGATAGCCGGTAGATCATTTCATGCCGGGTACTCTGTTCGTATGCAACTTGGAATAGGATATTAAATATTACCTAGTTGAAGCAAGACCTCTCAGACTTCCAAGACTTTTCATAAGACAGCAAAAGGGCCATCGCTAAGAAACGCTAAAATCTCAAAGGAATCCCCGGGTAACATCGCGAAAGTATCAGCTTTGGGTCGCAGGATCTCATGGTAGCAATCCTTATGAGGCTCAAGTAAAGCTGAGCCACTAAGTCCAAGGCTAAGACGACGTATAAAACACCTCCTGCGTCTTTAGATTCTCGCAAATTCCATCCACGTGTCTACGATAGCCGCTAGTCCTACGGTTCTAGACATTTCGGGGTTCACCGTTGGGGGCCAACCTTAATACGTAATTGGATGACTTAGGTACCTGACGTGCCTTGCAGGAAAAAGCGTCGGGGTCGTAGTAGGGACATGCAGTTTAATTTGTCTTGATCGAGATTATCTTATCCCCTCGTCTTACATGCCGGGCATTACAAGTCGTGCAACCCAAAACCCCCCAAACACCTCTATGATCATTGCCCAAGCCAGATGAACAGGTACAGTCCAAACAACCGGCATTGCGGAACCTAGCCGCAAAAAAAAATCGCGAAACAAAAATATTAGATACATATATATGTATGATTCCATAACCATGACACCGGTCACATGACAGTGCAATCTTTAAAGCTGGACACATATGATTCCTGACATTGCTGCAGGTATCCAGCTTCCTCAGCCGTGCCGGCCAAGGTATTATGCGGCCTTATGATACCAGTGATTTTAAGGCTCTGTTTACCATCACCGTGCCACCACCGAAGTTTTTGGATCCACGTGCGTTCTTCGTCGTCCGTGCTGATCTCCCACTTACCGGAGCTGACAGCTACGGTGCACTGGTCTTTGGGGAAATGATATTCTGGGAGGAACACGGTGGTGGGGAACTCATCCGATTCGGCCTTGGTTCCCTCGATCTCCATCGTAAACTCGCAATTTTTTAGGTCAAAAGTATAATCAATGATTGGTCCGTTCGTGGTTATCGGCGCGGGACGCACGTAAGCTTCCGCGGCACGATATCCAGGAGCGTTAGTCAATTCGGGATTTTGACTAGTTGGCGTCGACGCAATTGAAGGGTTTGTTAGAACACGCTTCAAATTTCCTGGGGTCACCGAGGTCTCATCCTCAACTTCTTTTCTAGTCGATTTCGCGAGGCTAGAGGTTGATTGGTTGAGCTCGGAGGAATGTGGAAGAGGAGAAACTGGCAAAGTCTGGTCATCAGTCGAAAATATGGATAGATCCTCGCCGTTCCATTGGTCACCTCGTTGATGGTCATTCTGATAAACATCAGCAATTAGACAAAACCGAGAAAATAACAGGGGAAACTTACTGTCGCCGAGTATAGCCATAGCGTGTAACCTTCCATCAATGCACCCTCAACTGCAAAGTGGTTTGCATCCATAGCGGCAGACTGGCTCGAGTAGTCGCCTGTCTTATAGGCATATTTGTTATCCATATCATACGGAATACCAAATTCGGTTAGGATACATGGGTGGTTTCCCATGTAGTCTTGACCTTCCTTCTTCATGGCCGCCAGTTGTTCCTTGAAACTGTTTCTGATAGCCGTCTCGCCAATCTTGATTGCGAAGGCCGGGTGCCAGTATCGACCGCGTAGAACTCCAAATACGTCTACATTCCATGTCCGGTTCCACTTCTTGGTCATGAGAGTGATGCCATCGTAGTAGTGAGGCGCGTAGACCATCCTCGGGTCGTCGTCTTCGGTACCTTTGATGCTCGGTGGTACTTCTAGAGTCGGTGGTTGACATAGCATTATCGCATCTTTGTGGATGCCCCTGATAGCATCTCGATATTTGCGATAGAACTCCATAAAGTACGTGTTCGTAAACGTATGAAAATCAAGTTTCACGCCAGTGGTTGGGTGCTTTTCGAAATAGTCCTTCCGTAAAAGCATGTCTGTCGCAGGATCCCATACCCCATGCTGAGCCCAGAGACATTCTCCCAATTTCCAGTCAGGATCTCGTTTCCAGCCGTATCGTGACTCGTCATATTCCGTAGGTAGCCACGCCTGCTCGCCGTGAGGATCGATCAGAACGCGTCCAGTCTTGTATGGGCCTAAGCCCCCCATATCCCATGTGTCAACCTCGCATGCACGCCCGGACCCCGTCAAAATAGCCTGCCAGAGGGTTGGAGACGAGCCCTTTTTGAGTTGTTGCTCGCTCGGAATGACACTTAAGTCGACATGCCCAATCATTCCTCTACCCGGCTCATTTAAACTCTCCCAGCCAAAAACGATGTCATTTTCAATACCACCCGCTTCGTGTATGCGTTTTGCTAAGTGCTCACAAGCACGAACGAAGTGTCCCTGAAGATAATCTTGAATATTGATGCCGTCTATTATGCATTTCGGGGCGAAGTCTCGACCGCCAAAGAAAAGTGTAAATATCGTTGCTGCAGCCAATCGGTAGTAGTTCGTGGACCAAATCATTTTTGGGAAGTTTTCGGTGTCGGGATAGGTATTATGTACGATGGCAGCCTCGGTAGCGGCGAAACTTTGAGGATTCAGACCGCAAGCGTAAATCGTCCACATCGGAGCTCCAGATCCACCACAATACCGTGACCACTAGTTAAATATTATATTTAGCAAACCTGTGCACATTGCATTTATATATTAGGTAATTAGAGGGTACTTACGACATCTTGATGAGGATCCATGAATATGTAAAAGCCATAATCTTTAGCCGCCCTCAAAACATCGATCGTGTGTTGGATCCAGACTTCGTCGTACCTCCCGGGGCCAGCAGCCTCGATAGCTTCCCACGTAAAGACATAGCGAATAGTATTGTACCCAAAACGTTTCAAGCGGGAAAAGTGTATGTGCGCGTCTTCTTTTCGAAAAGGCCGGCTGTGGAATTTCACGTTGTCACCGTCGAAGAAATCTTGGGCGACATGCGAAGGCACATCAGGTTGACTTGGGAGCTTGGCGTCGCCTGCAACATTGATCCCCCTCAACAAAACATGCCTCCCATGCTCATCCTGGAAATGGCCATCCTCGATAATCAATCGTAGTGGGGAAGCCATGAAGAGTCGTCCGGACAAGTTGAGAATCTCATACAAGTAAAAGCGTCGATATATATCTGGAATTGACAAAATCCTCGATGAGATTATCCCAGACGACTCTCAGCGAGATTAGTGTTGCAGGATTCCAGACCGACGGTAACCAAGGCATGCAGCTATGCTCTAACAGGGAGCACGGATGTTACTACGGACCCGAGCCTAGTGAGCCGGCGATGACGTTGGTGCGAGGATCTGGCGAATTAGAAGGGAGTGTTGGGGTACGTATGTACAGTAGATACACCGTGTCAGCGGGGGTTAGTTCACATGGAAAAGGGACAGTCTAAAAACGAGTAAAACACTGTATTATCGAGGTTAGGTTAGGTTTTACATGGAAGAGGTGTGTGATATGTGTGATATGGATATGAAGGGATCATGGAGAAGCATCAAATATTAGAAAGGAGAAATGATACGTTTTATAATTAAACAGACGAAACAATTTGGGTTCTATACATGTATTTAAGTAAACTCATTGAAGCCTTCTAGTCGATGAACACGAATACGCAGGTGATCAATAGAATGTCAGAAATGGAGGATGGGGAAAGTGATTAACATTTTTTTGGTCTTAGAATTGAGTGAAGTGACAAACCACTGGGCATTAAATCCCATCTAGCACCAATTTGGCAATTTAGCGCATGTGAGAGGGAACAAAACGATCTGACAACTCAGTATGAGCCGATATTCACCCGACGTTTCCTGCCGACGTAATTCCATATACCGGTACGGAGTACTTTCTGGTAATGACGCTAGAGGATTAAAGTTTGCCGGTGTTTCGCCGGGACCCACACTTTGTTGCTACACCAGAAAACGACAGTGGTCCATCAAACGAATAACTCCCAAAAATAAATCCGGTGATGAAATAATGCCACTCCCATCCCATATCTTGTCTCAACACGACATGAACCCTGGCATTCCTGACACATCTTCTTTAAGATGGCGAACATCAAGGCCTCATTAAAGGTCATTAATGATGCCATCCGTCAACAAAAATGGGACGATGCTCTATCACAGGCCGAAGTGGTCCTTGCCAGAGATGCACGCAATTACCAAGCGTATGTATAGCCTTGTCTACTTAAAAACATCCATTCACACCTATTCACATACTCTAATAATTGAAGAAACTAATATCCATCATAGTCATGTGTTTAGGGCTTTCGCCTTGGATCAGAAGAACCAGCCTGAACTAGCCGAGGCCGCCTACCAAACTGCCGTCGGTATTAAATCCGATGCTCAGGCATGGCAAGGCTTAATCAAGATTTACGAGAAGCAAGGCCCCAAGGCTGTTCAGAAATACCAGCTAGCCGCTCTCAAGCTTGCCGAAATCTACAGGGATGCTAATGAGATGTACAAATGTCAGGACGTTGTAGACAAATTTATTGACTTCGCTCGTGGCCGTGGTGATCGAGCTCAATACGTCCAGGCCCTTCATCTCATACTCCCCAACAGTCCCATCTACCCTGCTCTTGAGGGCCGTGTACCTCACCCTGCCAAAACTTACGAGATAATAGCTCAAATCCTAGAGGTTGACGAGAAGAAGCGAATCAATACGCTCATTGGCGAGCGTCGTACGAGGTTAGGTGCTAAGCTCAGCGAGGTCACCCTGGAGGTCAACAGAGAAGTCTTATGCCAAAGCCAGCTGTGTGAAATTTACGAACAACTCATACTATGGACTCAAGATGACGATGTCCGACGCCAATATGAGGAAAAGTTACTTCAATTTCGATACGACCGCCTTCTGGTTACCCCACCTTCAGACAAGGCTGCTGAACTCCAGGTCGTCCAGAAATTAGCAAATGACATGGTCATCATCAAGCACCCCTTCAAACTCGCCTGGGACATAGCGGTTGAATGGAGTGATCACAAAGAGATCAAGGACTGGGACGTCAATGTCCTTAATGATTATTGTTCCTTTTTCCCAGATAGCGATCTGTATCGTGTCTTGACTGGATTCATGACAAGCGACTTGTCGCCTTTTCCTAAGAAGCCGGTAGAAGCCCCGGCACCTCCACAAACATCTGGACCAGAAGATGAAAGTTCGGACGACGAGGATGGCGGCGCGCCGACCTCGGTGATTCCGTATACCGATGAAGATAGGCTCTTGATGATGACGGAGGGTGTCTCGACTACCAACTCTTTACTTGCCCACAGACTCATGGGTGAATATTATCAACATCTCGAAGAGCACGAAACCAACGTCGAACTCATGAGGAAGGCAATGAAAATCATGGTTACAGAAACGGAGAAGACAGGGAAAGTCTTCACCAATGCGAACCAATCCTTTATGGTCTACTTGGGTACTGCGTTAGTGTTTTATCAATCTCCAAGAAATCACAACGAGGCCAAGTTCCTCTTCGACAAGGTACTAGAAACAGATCCAACATCAACATCAGCCATGATTGGCGTCGGCCTAATTTATGAAGAGGAGGAGGAATTCGACCAAGCGATTGATTTCCTGGGAAGAGCACTCAAGCGTGATAGCGGAAACCTTCATGTACAGGCTGAAGTCGGATGGCTATATGCACTGAAGGGAGACTATACGCGCGGCAAAGCAGAACTCGAATCTCTTTTGCCGTTGATGCTGCGCGCTTCCGCTTCCAAGGATCTAATAGCCCAAACACAATACCGATTGGGCTGCTGTATCTGGAATATAGATACTTCCAAATCCGCTCGAAAGAGTCGAAATGGCGCGTATGCATACTTCCTAGATGCTTTGAAGAGCAACTTCAACTATGCGCCAGCATATAGTAGCCTCGGTGTCTATTATGCAGATTATGCCAAAGACAAAAAGAGAGCTAGGAAATGCTTTCTCAAGGCTGTGGAACTCTCATCGGCTGAAGTCGAGTCTGCCGAAAGGCTTGCGCGATCGTTCGCCGACGATGGGGATTGGGACCGAGTCGAACTCGTGGCGCAACGAGTTGTAGATTCGGGCAAAGTCAGACCACCTCCTGGGTCCAAGAAGAAGGGGATTAGTTGGCCCCTCTCCGCTTTGGGAGTTGCTGAGCTAAATAAGCAAGATTATGCTAAAGCTATCGTGTCGTTTCAGCAAGCATTACGAATAGCTCCCGAAGACTATCATTCGTGGGTCGGTCTCGGGGAAAGCTATCATAATTCTGGGCGATACATTGCTGCCACAAAGGCAATTCAAAATGCTCAAAAATTCGAGGAGCGTGAGGATAGTGGCAGGCTTGGTGACACTTGGTTTACCAAGTACATGCTCGCCAATGTTAAGCGCGAGCTTGGTGAATTCGACGACGCTATTGCCCTGTACCGCGAAGTCATATCAACGCGGCCGGACGAAGAGGGTGTCGCTATAGCCCTGATGCAAACCATGGTTGAAAATGCCCTGGCTTGTGTCGAGAAGGGCTTGTTCGGAAAATCGGTTGAGCTAGCCACTGGGGCTATATCCTTCGCGCTCGCCGTTCCCACCCACATTGCCACCACATTCAACTTTTGGAAGGCAGTCGGTGATTCGTATTCTATTTTCTCTTCCATTCAAAGTCACGTACACGATTTTCCTACCGAGAACCTTCGAAAATTACTCAACCTAGGCTCAGATGACAGCGCCGCCTACGCGGCCTTAGAAGACGTCGACGGTGTGGGTAAAGATGTTATTCTAGCAGAAGGTATCTTTCCAGACGACGAGCAGCTTGGGGTAGATCTCACGCGAAGTCTGCACGCGACTATCTTAGCCCACAAGCGAGCAATCTACGAGTCGGCGAATGACATCCATGCACAAGCCGTCGCGTATTATAACTTAGGATGGGCTGAAAATCGAGCACACCTCTGTCTTCCTTCCGAGCTTCGTGTTAAATCTAGCAGGTACCAAAAGGCTGCCGTTCGGTGCTTCAAACGCGCGATAGAACTCGAAGCCGGAAACCCAGAATTCTGGAACTCGCTAGGCGTTGTTACGAGCGAAATCAACCCCTCTGTGGCGCAGCACGCATTTGTTCGGAGTCTATTCCTTAATGAAAAGAGCGCGCATGCATGGTCGAATCTTGGTGCTTTAGCACTGCTTCAAAATGATATTCAATTCGCAAACGAGGCCTTTACGCGAGCCCAATCCAACGACCCCGATTATGCCCACGCTTGGCTAGGTCAGGGCTTCGTCGCCCTTTTATACGGCGATGCCAAAGAAGCACGTGGTCTCTTCACTCATGCGATGGATATCTCGGAATCTTCCTCGCTTTTAACCAGACGCCAGTATTCAACTTCCTTATTCGATCATATACTGACAAACCCTCCAAATTTGAGCGTCACGTCTCTAATTCAACCGCTATTCGCACTAGCCCAGCTGCAACGCCTCGATCCGCAAGACCTTTCTTACCAGCATCTTTCGACTTTATATCAAGAACGAACCCATGATAATCTCAGAGCGATAGATACACTCGAAAAGGCTTGCGAACAACTAGAGGCGAATTATGAAGCTACCGAATCCGCAGACTCCCTTGCGCGATTTGCCTTAGCTAAGACTGATCTCGCCCGATCATATCTCTCGGCTGGTGAATACGCGAAGGCTTCCGAATGCGGAGAAATGGCTTTGCAGTTGAGCAGCGACGAATCCGCAGAGGAACTAACAGCCGAACAACGCAAGAAAGCCCGACTCTCAGCACATCTAACTGTTGGTCTAGCCGAGTATTTCTCCAAGAATATCGAGGCAGCCGTTTCATACTTCGAAACTGCGCTTGACGAGTCCGACGGCAACCCGGATGCTGCCTGCGTCCTAGCTCAGATGTTGTGGGCTACGGGAACCGAAGAGGCTAGAGAAAGAGCACGTACTGTCCTGTTTGATGTGATTGAGAAAGACTCGAGCCATGTACAATCAGTACTTCTCTTGGGAATCATTGCGCTGCTAGACAAGGATGATGAGTCTCTTGAAGCAGTGATTTCGGAGCTTCAGACACTTCGCACCAGTGATAAGGTCACGGATGCAGAACATTCTCAAATCGGAGAGGTATTTCGCGCTGTCACGGTGTTATCGGAGACGAGCACAGATGATGATGCCCTTACCCAACTTCAAAACGACGTTATGTTATACCCACACCTACCACATGGATGGTCTAGGTTGGCCGAGGCCAGCGGGGAAGAGTATCCCGCAGACATGGCTCTAAAGGTGGCATTGAAAGCCATCCCGCCGAAAGGCGAACTTGGCGCCGTGGACCTTGCTGATGCATATGCTGGAACCGGAAAAGCCGCCGATGCCCAAACAGCAATCTTCATCGCCCCTTGGAATAGTAGTGGTTGGGAATCCCTAAGTAGTGCGGCCGCCTCTTGAACTCGCACTACTAGTTTTCCGTGAGTCACAAAGTTTATCTCCTCCGCTATCCACTGTTATGATGATATATGGATACCCAAAAATATGTTTCAAGACGGGGCTGAGATCTTCATTGATGCATAAATATCCAATCTGATACAGTACACCTCTCATCAAGTTTAAACTTCTAAGCTTTTTTCTTTGGTAGTTGACTAACTGAAGATTTCAGGTACACTTGACGACACGACCACGATTTGATGCAAAGATGGAATTCAGATGCATTTATCTTGGAGGATCCATGTAGATGAATGGATTGTTGGATGTCGATAATTCGATATGATAATGAAGTCTGGCCACGAATACATTAACACTACAATGCAATACTGAGTTGACCCTCAACGCATGGTTTCGAGTCATCATGGTAGCTAGTCACACCAAAATTCAGCATCGTCTCCGATGTGATGTTCAAAACGTGGTCTTCACTACTTCCATTTTTTACTCGCGATGAATATGTGTCCTTGTAGACTCTTGTGACAAGTTACGCTTATTGTTCAGTAGAAATCTTCCCCTTCAGCACAGTCCACCTCCTCCTCAACACATCTCTTGACAGCCCCCTCCGGATCCTCGTCACCATCTAGCAAATCTAACCAGCAATTCTTAACACCCGGGGCGTCGAGCAACAAAGCGGTAAGGTACGCAACGGATGGACGGCTTGTAGTCCCTTCTGCTCGTGGAAACTTCCCCAAGCTCACGTTCCCGACGGGTTCCATCGTCAGCCTACCCGGGCGGAGGCAGATTCCTGCAAAGTCCTTTCTCTTCTTTCCTTCTACGTATAAGACCTTATCCGCCGGGAGTTTGGCTTCGTAGTACCTTTGATAGTGGTTTCGCGTGGACTTGAGATACTGCTGCCAATGTGCCTCGTCTATCCATGGTGCCCTTTTGTAGCGGCACCGGATGAAGGATATCATGACGAACTTGGTGATTGATGGGGTTGCTATTGATGCTCGGATGAAGTGGATTGCGGAATCGCGGTCGATTGCTTCGGTCTAATAGAATGGCTGACAGTTAGCATTCGCTAAAATCGACAGATAAGATCAGAATGTGATCATAGGCAGGTATCGCATAGTAGTCATACCCTTTCCGGTGCTCCTTTCCCTCCAGCGCCAGCACTCCAGACTACGTAGTCGGGCTTCACTTCATCAATCAAGCTCTTCGCTTGCGCTTCGCTCTTGACATCCTCGAGGCTGCGAACAAGAACATTCAGCTCGCCATAATTATCCGCACTAGCTGGCTTCTTTCCGAGCTGCTGTAGACCAGAGATCTGGTCAGGGTTGTAAATGATGCTCGTGACATCCCATGACCGTTGTAGGAGCATCGGTGTCAACAGCCGAGACACTTTTCCATTGCCGCCGAGTAAGAGAACATGGTGGGCCGCCATCGTGAAGGTAATCTTAGACTTTAGTAAAGATCTGCCAGATAATTATAGAAATAGTGCAAGTGATTTGGAGAGGCTGTTGTAGGAGGTACTTTACGCTTTATACGTACGCTAAGCCCAGAAATCCCAGCCCAAAGTAGAGCCCCTTACATAGCTTACATAGGGGCATGTAAGGGATTACTACAACAAAGGCCGAGGGACTCATGCCGCATACTTCTCTATGAACAAGTACCCAGGTACCTATATATTGTCTTAAATGACGTATCAGGTCAAGGAACCCTCGGCACTCGGATATACAGTAGTGTTTAATCTCCCCCGAGTAACTGTTGGTTAGGCATTACTAAAGCAGCGAAAATAGTATAGCAGATGAAAAAGATCAGTGAACGCATGATACAACAAACCCATTATCAATCGGATTTCCCTGGCTATTTCATAATTACCTTAAAAGCTCGCTAAGGAAATAACTATTCGTATAGACGGTGGGTACCTACCTACCTATTTATACGTCTGCTGTTGAATTAAGGGTGACCTGCCAACTCACCAACACCAATCCCAAGATCCAACAAACAACGTCAGGGCCCTTAACTGTATTGTCCCACGCATCTACCATCTTGACTCAATCATGGCCGTTACTTTCGATATCTCGCCGGAGAAGGAGGCTAGCGCGTCTCAATATCTATATCGGCAACTCTTTGTGACGCCTAAAGCGACTTCAAAGCGGGAGGTCAATCTCAGCGGAAAGACAGCCATTGTCACGGGTTCCAATATCGGGATTGGGCTGGAATGTGCTCGGCAACTTTTAGATCTAGGCCTCACCAAGCTCATTCTAGCCGTACGCGATGAATCAAAAGGGGAGTTAGCCCGGCAGAATCTCGCATCAGGTAGGGATCTAGAGTCAGACGCAATTGAGGTGTGGAGGCTCGACATGGCCTCATACGATTCAATTACTAAGTTTTCTGAGCGCGCGACAAGAGAGATTGAGCACTTGGACATTGCGATTCTCAATGCTGGCGTCTACCATACAACAGAGATCTTCAATAAGAATACGGGCTATGAAGAGAGCGCCCAGATAAACTGTCTTTCTACAGTACTCTTGGCGATCCTTCTGCTCCCGGCCATGAAGGCAAAACAATCACATACCCAACCTAGTCCCGGCCGTATCGTCATCGTATCAAGCGAGATGGCAGGCTGGACCCAGTTCCCAGAGAGAAAAGAGAGCCAACTTCTTCCCACACTCAAGAAGAAAGTCGATACCTTTTCTCTCGGAGAGCAATACGGCAGATCGAAGCTGCTGGCACAACTAGCAATGGTGAAGCTAGCCAAGCGCGTACCGTCGTCCGCAGTTACCATCGACGCAGCAAACCCGGGCTTTTGCTACGGGTCTGGACTGCAACGCCATATGGCCGGTACAGTCCTCGGCTTGATATTTGCGGTGTATGTCAGGCTGATCGGCCGCTCTGCCGCGCTTGGTGCCCGCTCGCTTGTTGATGCTGCGGTGAACCATAGGGAGGAAGTCCACGGTCAATATATTGGAGATTGTACGCTTAAACCGTAAGTTGCTCAAGCAATTGGAAGGGTGATTGAGAGGCTACTGACAAGAAAATGCGTAGTTTGGCACCCATTATCTATACCTCGGAGGGCGAGCGTGTGTGTGCGTCTTTCTGGGAGGAACTTATGGAGGAATTTTCGTTCTCGAGAGCGGCGGATATCATCAAATCTCTGAGTAGTGTTAAGTATTCGCGGATATAACCGAATGTTAGGGACGCAACGATGATAAATAAGAAGCGTCCATTAAGCAGCATTCTATCATCTCTCGTGGAATTTGTCTCTAAGTAGGAATCAATAAGTAGGTATCTTATACAGAGGTGTTACGGGTGCTAGTGGGTCATTACTTGTATTTAGATGTATCCATCATTCAATCCTGCTACCAACGCAATGAATTAGTTATCTTGGGGGAATCTGTTTATGAAACATAATTTCGTATACGAATCGTGGAAGGTCAAGTTTCCTCTCCCGGTGGCTGCAGGTTAGGAAAATTACCGCAACTATCATACTATGGAGAAATGGAGTCTTGAAGGGGCAGGGCTAGTAGAAATAATCTATTAATCGTCAACAGGAAGCTTTTCTAATAGTGATGTATGGTTCTGAAGATGATGAAGATGAAAAAGAGTAATAGTTAAGAAAAGATCGGCAGTAATAGTAGATGAAGATCGGCAGTAATAGTAGATGAAGATGATGGTGAAATAATAAAAAGTCTCAGGAGAGAAGATAAATGTAACCATATAAGAGGGAGGTTTGAAGGAGGAAAAAAAAAACAGAAGGCAAAAAAGGAACATGTCCGGAATCGAACAGTTGACCTATGAAAAGTTCACCGGGAGTGACTTCTTAAACCCCGACTATGAAAGCCCAGGTACCGGCCTAGGTTTTCTACCCACTTCGACACCACAGCCCACATCAAGAATGGCTTCAAGAGAACTATGGCGAGGCAGGTCAGCTGTTGATGGTTGTTACAATTTTGCATTATATGTCTACCTACCCACTAGTCAGGTACCTGGTTCAACTTCGGATGGTAGGTGACGAGGTCTTCCTACTAGCCACACGTGGATGAGCGTGGCTCACAAAATCAGTACTATTGTCATTTTATGTCATCGTATCGTACAAATGAATAGGTACTTAGGTACCTATGACTGCAGTATTGTCTACTTGGAATTTGATTATAGAGTCCTTGGGGTATTCCTAGATCTTACACCTTCTCTGTCAACTTTTTATTAATGAAAACTGGATACCTACCAGGTAAATAGGTATATTTATATGGTCGACTAACATTTACTTATCTTCCAGTTCCTCCATTTTTATCCTCACCTAACATTAAATCTTATAGATACCTGACATATAAGATATTACCGATTTATCACTCTTTATCAAGATATTCTGCTTAAACCCCAACAGAGTTAGATATTGTTCTAGATCATCCCATTACTCCTAGCCTGGATTTTATGAACCCAAGGCCAATCTTTGATTAGTGGTAAGCTATCTCCTAATAGTCATGTCGTCTTATCGAAATATCATTATCTCAATTCATTCGGCGCAGGGGAAGGAGATGGACAACATAAATCCAGTGACCAATGGCTGACTAAGCAAACCCCTATTCATTGATTACCTAAGCCATCTTGTTCATAGGAGAAAATAATGGGAGATCAACTTGAATACATTTCACATTTTTAAAATAATCGTAGTTCTCGTATTAGCACAATCGATTAATGTCTAACAACTTTTGATACCAGCCTTGAAGACTAGTCATAAAGCAACATCTTATTTACATAAGCCATCGAAAAGGCCAAGCGTGCGGGCAACCGTGCGTGGTATCTCAAGACAAGAGAGAGACGTCCACCCCAATCGTGACTCGTGAAATCTGCCATGGACGCCGTGCCTTAGATATGTCGAAAGAGGAACCACGCGCAAAACGAACTTGTGCCAGCCACTCAAACTGGCAAATCCCTCATCTATGTTCCACTGTACAGGTTGAATTACTCGTGTGGCGAATCGTAGAGGGAAACGTTCGACCAGCAAGTTTAAACCTGAGCCGAGAGTATCACTTTTCGACCCATCATTACCGAAATATTGCAACTGCTGCAACTAGTCCTGGTAAAAGCCCTTACGGACCAAACTGCAGATCCCTAGTCCTCTCCCACTCATCGTTTAATGTTCATGCTAGGAACATATGGAATGGGTACGGGGGTTTGCTTCGTCGGCTTGAATGCATCCTTTGCGGCCTTCTTAGCCTGATCCTTGTTCGCAGGCGTTCTAACTTTTGAGGGCGTGTCAATAATCACAGGTGTCGAAGATATTTGCGCTGTGGCTGACTTGGAAGTCTTGGGCCTCTTGGCAAACTTTCCCTGCGTTGGGGGCTCCTGTCCGGGAGTTGATTGATTGGTGTTCTGCTCAGGATGTTTCCGCTTGAGCTGTCCATTGACAGCGTCTGACTCCTTAGGCTTCTTCGAACTCTTCGATTTGCTTGCCGCAGCTGTAGAAATCTGGACGGCGGGTGTAGGTACGCCGATAGGTGTGAAGCGAGGTTTAAGACCTTGGGGCTGTTCTCGGATGGCCTTCGGGGCCGGCGCGTAGTTGTCGTCGGCAGTAGAACTGACAGTTCCGCCCGGGCCAAACTTGGCTATGCGGCGTAGATGGACAGTTGAGTCAATACCTCGATTCACTAGTATTTGTTAGAAATGATTCACGCGGGTAGAGTGTTAGAAGGCACAACTTACAAGCGGCGTACTTATCGCCGCCTTGCGACGGAATTAGGAGTTGAATTTGTGTGCTGGTAGCATGGGACTCGATATCTAAACCGTAGTTATCTCCGTTGTGGTTCAACAACGCCTCTCCGGTCGTCGCCTTAGACAGGTCAATTTCCATATCCTTCAAGACCGTGATCGGTAACGAAGCTGGTGCCGTGAAGTACCAGACCTGCTTGCCTTCTAGGTTGGCACTCTTGAAAAAATCGGCGACCTCCTTCGCAGGGTTGTCGGATGAAGCTTTGCGAAGCACGAAGTTCGAATTATTGATCCATGTAGGTTGGGAGCTAAAAGTATAGCGTTAGCCTGAAATAATCCATAGTTATTATGGCAGATGAGAACTTACACTGCAGAGCTCTGAGTAGTCGCATTGCCATTGACAACTGTCTTGTTGCCGTGGTCAATATCCATGGCTTCACGAGTCGACTCCTCCTCATCGTCAGAGGAACTACTCTGGCTATCGTCTTCGCTAGATGAATCGACTTTGGCAGATTGCTTCACACCAGTGGTCTCCTCTTCACTTTCTTCTTCACTAGAACTCTCGCTTTCTGACCCGCTGTCCTCTTCAGCACCGTTCTTCTTGCTTGCCCCTTTTGTAGCAGGAGGTTTCTGCGCCGAGTCATCATCAGAGTCGGAACCTTCAGAGGATGAGTCGGAATCGGATTCGGAATCTTCTGCATCAACTGCAGGTTTGGATTGCTTCGAGTTTGTGGTCGGCGTTGACTTGGTAGGTTGCGACTTCTGGGGAATAGATTTCTGCTTAGCGTCGCTGCGCTTACTCTGTTGCTTGGCGGCAAACTTCTTCCTAGCGGCCTCTACGTCAACCTCACTCTCGCTACCACTTCCATCACTATCTTCAGAGCTGGAGCCATCACTTTCGCTATCGCTGGCCTGGGCAAGTTGCTTGGCATTCTGTAATTTAACGGAATTAGGAGTCGCAGCTTTCTGATCGCGGACGCGAGACACTAGAGAATCGAGGGACGCAATAGGTGCCCGACTACGACTTTTCGACATTGTGAGTATCTGCACCAAGTGGTGAGCAGATATGATGAAGCTGTGCAAAGTGCGATACAAAAATGCGACAGAGTGAAGGAGCTAAGAGGTTTCGTGATGCGAAATGGGGAATAGGCGAGAGCAAAATAGGCCAATCCTCTTATAGAAATGGCAAGAGTGTTGCGATAGTAACAGGAAGCTTTAGATGGAGAAAGTTTGGATGATTAAAGGCGAGGAAAGATGAAGAGACGAAAGATGAACAAATTGACTTTCACGCTGTGAACCAGTCAAAAGTTTTTTTTGGAGCTCTCCCAAAGCTAACGCGCGACTTGAACGAGTACGTACTGATTTTGGCGCGATAGCAGTTGCGGGGCTGGGGATTCGATGTGGGGCAAGTTGTATGTACATAAGTACAGGAATCGCGGAATATCGTAATCCCGATTTCTGCGTCTCCGATATCCCTGCTTGTCCCTCCTTGAAATTTGGCCAATAGAGAAAGAGCTTTCTTGTGGCTTGAATCTAGCCAATCTAGGTTAGCGCATGTGGGTTAGCTCTTCGAAATTCGACCTTCAAACTCAATGTTGAACGGACATTTTTACTTCATTTCTTCACTTATGCACATGAACTCACTAGAATAATGTCTACAAATAAAAGACGGAAGCTCAACGTGGCCGAGCCTCAACAAGGTAAGTTTAAACATATAAAAAGCCTCCACATTGAACGACAAGAAGATGAAATAACTTACTTCTCACTAGCCGTAAGCGCCTTCGCTCTTCGTAAAAAGCTTCTCAGTCAGCAGGCTACACCTAAGTCAGCCGAGGCGACTCAAGACGAAGAAATAGGATTAGCCTCACCATCAGCAAAAAGCTCACAGAGCAATAAATCCAAGGACTTAAAGAAGTCAAGAAAAGATACAAGTGCTCAAACGAGAATAGATCTTGAAAAGAAATCTAGCACTAGTTTGAAGGACCAAGGTCCGCTGTCGGAATATGTGCCTGTAGGAAATAGTGCTGTTCCTAATCCTTCAGACAATGCAGAAATAAGACCTTCACCTCCTACCACTGATGACGAAGATGAAGTCCCAGATAAACCCGTTAAGGTCCTGCCTATACAACTCTCTAGCTTCAAGCCATCTAAAAATAACTATCAGATGCGAAAAGATGGGAGAATCGTGTTGAAGTTATCAGATGGAGAGGTATGTCACACGCTCCCCTATCTTGGAACCCTAACTCATAAAACTAGCGTCTAGTCATTCTTGGTAGCTACGGAATACGTGTGACATCTGGCGAAATTACCATTAATGGCGCCATATTGAGAAGTGCGGAGAAGATACATTGGGTAGACGCACCACATTGTCATTCACTCCCAGTGATTAGGTGCTCAAATACCGCCACAATAGAATTGTCTTCCAATTCAAACGTCGCAGCAGCCTTCAGAGGTCTTGGGAGACTCTCACCTCATTTCAGAAAACTATGGAATGAATCTCCTTCATCCTCTCCAGCCCAGATGGCTACTGGACCCGAATCTACATTCCAAACAGTACATTCCCCACAAAATACCATTTCGAATCTCTCTAACAACGTCAATAGCTATATACATCAGCCGACGGTCCAAAAAGAATACCGCTGCAAGACCTTGTTTCCCCGCCAGAGTGGAATAGAGAAATTGCTAGATTAGTTAACATCTCTACGTCGAAACCCTGCTCCATCATGATCACGGGACCCAAATCATCCGGGAAATCTACCTTTGGGAAAATTCTTGCGAATCGACTTATTACAGATCAACTCCAAGGTTCTAAGCACCAAGCTCACCGTGGGGTGGCTGTGCTCGATTTTGACCCTGGGCAACCCGAGTATTGTGTCGCCGGTCAAGTCGCCCTAGTTCTCCTAACCGAGCCTATTTTTAGTCCCTCATTCTGTCGTCCGTTATCTAGTCCGGAAATCCGAATAGTTCGATCCCACGCCTTGGCATCAGTATCACCCGCTTCGGATCCTGATCTATATCTGGAAGCAGCTATGGACCTCATGACACACTATCGAAATGCCCTAGGGCGATATCCCCTTGTCGTCAACACCGCTGGATGGATACAGGGTACCGGGCTAGATTTATTGACTTCTCTAATCACCGATTTGCGACCCACAGAAGTGATATACATGTCAGAGTACGGTCCTGGCGAAGTGGTAGATGCGCTGCAGGAATCTTGCAAGGCCTCTGGCTTTTCAACTCTGCCGTCTCAAGCTTCTCAACTCACTTCGAGGACAGCAGCACATTTCCGTTCAATGCAGACTATGGCTTATTTCCATGCCGAACCTGAAAGCACCGGTACTGCCGACTATCATATTCAATGGAACCCAAAGCCATTAACAACCATTGCACCTTGGCAAGTTAGCTATAAAGGTTCAAATCGTGGTATATTCGGAATCATGTGCTATGATTATCAAGCGCCTTTGGATTTACTGGCTGATACGATCAACGGAACGATTCTCGCGATTGTTGGGGTTGAAAATACCGAGGCATTCAGATCTACGGCAGGGAATGGGCGTGCAGATTTATCTAACGATGCGGCGCCTAACATGATGGACATAGATAACGACCACGCGCCAAAGCCAGTATCACCATTCTCACGCCTATCGGAAACACTAATCACGACAACGCCGGAGGGTATTCCGTTTATCAACACTGCAAACGGAGCAACTCTCGATCCTAAATTCTCACATTCCCTTGGTCTAGCTCTGGTTCGCGGTATCGACATTGAAAATGGTACTCTTCAGCTCTTGACACCATTATCTTCAGGGAGTATAGAAGAGGTTACGTCTAAAGGGGGGAAGATCATTCTTATTAGCGGCAAATTCGATACGCCGAGCTGGGCTTATACCGAGGAATTGTATTATGAGGCTCAGGGAAAGGCGATTGAGGCATTGGATACCGCTCAGGATAGCGCGGACGATACCTCCGACGCCGAAAATGGTGACATCGGAATTACTGATACTACCCCAGTTCCATGGATAGAGGTGCTACGTGGTAACGAGAAACGTGGCGCTGGTTCAAAAGTGTGGAGGGTAAGGCGAGACCTTGGTAAGACATCTTGATTCGTCCGATTCGCTAGGTTTCACTGCATCTGCATGTGGCATGTGCTAGGGTCATCCATATATATGCAGGAACGGGAGAACGGCTGCAGGGGTTGTGTACTTGAGTACAAGCACTTGAGGTTGCGGTACTGCATCGAGATGCATATGCTGCATGACGTTCATTCGCTACTACCGTAGTCACACACAGGGGTGGGCGTAGTCAAGTACCTCTCACAAGTCCATCACCGAATTCTCGAAAATCGAACATCCTCTTTTCCATAGAACCAATCAGAAGGATATTTCCGATTTGGACATACTAATATTATTAAACATAAGATTCCCGTCTATGTCGTTCTAATCCACTACTCCTGGCGGCAACACAGCAATATAATCTAACGGCGCCGTCTCGCGACCATTTGCCTTGGCATCAACGCGCACCACATCACCTTCCTTGATCTCAATCTCCTTGAAGGTGATTCGGGTCGCTGAGTGTCCGTCAATACCCCGGGTCAACGTGAACCCTAACTTATCCTCATTATCACCAATCCATTTTCCAAGACTTCTCTCGTTCAAGAATAACTCGTACGAAGCTTTTCCCTCGTATAAATCATAATACGCGACGGCTAGATCGTACACGCCCGCCGGATAATTCAGCGTCGCCTTTGCGCTGGCAGAGGTTGAGTTCCCGACGCTCTGTACGATGCGCAGGCCCGAGGCGACTTCGAACGGGTTGACGGCCGTCACGCGATAGTTTGTTAACGTCATGTTCTCGGCTTCGATCCGGTACGGGTGCTTGTTCACGCGGTCGTGGTCATCAGCGATCTGTGATAGCGAGTTGTAGAATTGGTTTATGCTGTCGCGCCATACGATCGCGTGGCCGGCTTGGTAGGTTAGTCGGAAGAGGGTTTCGTCGAAGCGTTGTTGGTCGACTAGGCCCCGGAGTTTGGACCATTGGGTCGGGAAGGTGGCTGCGGTTTCGGCGCCTGCGTAGTCTGGTGGGTGTTAGTTAAGGGGTATGGTAATAGGTAGGGGACTACTTACGCGCATCATAAAAGTGCTGGATAACCGTCTTTCCGCTCTTGAGTACATGTGTATATGGCACATGGTGGAACCACAGAAGCAGGTCGTCGGGTGTTGTCTCGATTTCTTCGAACATCGCGGCAACTTCATCAGGGTACTGGCCAGAGTAACCGGTACCGTTGTTGACGGTGCGGTCCATGCCGATGCTAAATGCATCAGCTCGCGTCCATTGGCCCCATGGATTGTTATCCATCGACTGCGGATTTGGGCCATAATGAGGACCGGTGATATCAGTCAACGTTTGAATCCCTAGGTTGCCGGTGTAGTTCTCATAAGCAGGCCACGACTCCATCGACATTCGCGTAATAGTGTCACGCACGGTCTCGTCCAACCCAAAAGTCAGCCTTGTCCAGTCCTCTAGGACCGCTACCTCGTTGGCCGTCGGATCCCATGCGATTCGTCCATACGCATACAAATTTGACATGGAGAGATGTGTGCCAAGCCAAGTAGCGTTATGGCCGACGTTCACTACTCCCGCATAGCCTGTAAGCCCCGTCTTATTGAAACGCTTGCCGGACAGGATGTCGGTTCCAATGACGGACTTCTCGCCATCCACACGCAAATCGAAATCTAGGACCGTCTTCCACAAAGGCGGCAGGTACACCAGGTGACACTGCTGACCAAGGTACTCCTGTGCAATCTGTAACTCGATCGCCGACGCTGTCTCCTTCAGGTGCGCGAAAAGTGGCGACGCCGGCTCGCGGACTTGGAAATCGATCGGGCCGTACTTAACCTGGACAATTACGTTGTCGTCAAACTTGCCGTCAAGATCCCGGAAGAAGTCCACAGCCGCGTTGGCACGATCGTCTTTCCAGTTCGCCTCGTTCAGGTTCTGGTAATCGTACACGAAGGCTCGGAACATGACGATACCGCCATGCGGCTTTGCGGCACGCGCGAATAGGTTAGCACCGTCAGATAAGGTGCGGTTGTACGTTATCGGACCCGGCTGCCCCTCGGAGTTCGCTTTGACGAGGAATCCGGCGAGATCAGGGACTTGTGCGTAGAGTTTGTCGGTGATATTGTTCCACCATGCGATAACGGTCTCGTCGAGAGGGTCGAAGGTGTTTAATCCGCCGAATGTCTGCGGGGATGCGAAGTTCAGCGAAATACCGACTTTTACGCCCCATGGTCTCATAGCGTCGGCGATACGAGCTAGCCCTGCCATGTTTGCGTCGCTGAGTAGGATGGCGTTCGCGTTGACGTTGTTGATGATTATGCCGTTGACGCGGATCGAAGCTAGTAGGCGTGCGTACTGCGCCACTCGCGTTACGTTAGAGAGGACGGTGTTATTCGCAAAGAAGATGGATAGGCCGGCGTAGCCCCGTTCGATGGTGCCATCCATGTTGTCCCACTGGTTTACCCATCGGATTGCGGCGCTTGGGTTCGTAGCATAAGCGACTTCGGTGAAATTCGCTTGGGCCAGCATAGACAGGTATTCGAAGGCGCCGTACAGGGCTCCGCGCTCGTTCTGGCCTACGATCTCAACTTTATCGTTCTTGACGCTGAGCCAGAAGCCATCTTCCTCAAGCTCAGGGGTTTCAATTGCTATTCCAGACTCATTGAAAGCCGCGACCGTTCCTACGACGACGGAAGGACATTCGCTAATCTCATGCGAAATATCGAGTTGTTGGCCGAGAATGCCGCTAATACCTTTCTGTAGCTCTTGGCCAGCGCTGTAAACAGGACTCGATTCGTTCGTGTTAAGAGCGACGATAGCAGAGGGAACTAAAGCGTGTCTTGCAATTTCGTCAGGCAGCCGAGCATATCGCAACCAGGCATTCAATCCATCCTCTGCGGCCGCGAGGCCGAGAGTAGCCAATAACCAGAGTCCACGCATTTTGTCACACCCAACCCGATTGAACTCGTCTGATGTTCGCGTAGAGACCTGAGTCTAGCCATTTGAATTGAGGTCCGGATCGTCCTGTTTATACGTCAATTTCGACTGCCCCATCTGGGGAAATCGCGGGTCCACATTCTCCAACAGCCAGGTTAGCTCACTGGGCATTGGTGTTTAGGCTAAATGCAGTTCGGTTGTATTAGCCAATTGGTGGACCTTGCGTGAGCTACCCGCAGTCGACGGCATGGTCTGCGGGAGGGTCTTTGGTGGTTGTCGGTTCATTTCCACGCGAGCTGTGGAGCCTTCTTTCTCCACAACTGTGGACACGATGGCCTGGATGGGTTTAATGTTGGGGTAAGATAACCGAATTCAGGGGTTAGTATAGATATCCTGGACGCACGCGTAGATCTGTCTATGCCTCAAATGTTATTTTAACCGTGGGGGGAGAAGAAGATGTTCGGTTGGAACTTGGGAGAGCTTGGGCTTGGGTTCTCGTTCTATCTATTTCGACAACCATCTAGCCTCCCAGCCCCCGAGATTAGGATGAGTTGTCCTGTGGCGCTTGCTATGGTCCTCTACTGCGGCCAATATTAGGCCACACCAGGCACTTGATTGGCGCGAACAGACACCAGCGAGACAATAGTGTGATGGTGTAACGCAACAATTTACACCATACCTAGCGATTCGAATGAGAATTTCTATCTTCAAGAAGCATACAATGTTTTTTTTTGGAAAAAAAAAATATCTGTTCAGCTATATTTGCCTCAGTATTTTCAACAAACACCATTCAGCTCGACCTCCTGTTATCCCCATGACCCATATTGTTTTAGGAAAAGAAATATAGAATAGAGATGTCCAGAAGATCCGATAAACTTTTTGGTCGCGAGACCGACACAACGCTCTGCGTCATCTTTTACAATAGTTGATAATCAAAATAGCCACGATATCCCAACAATTCATTGCGGTCGTTAAATCTTCGAGGCATCACACATCAACGAACGTATATAAACAAACAGACCCAAGAGTGAAGAAGAGGATGAGATTTGGGGAGGTATGTGGTGTCAAAAGAAGAGCAAAAGAAATTCGAACGGAAAAATTCGAGAGTAGCCCCATTTTCAACCGCCCGAGGAAAGATCGTCTATATATTATTAGCATTGGTGACAGACAAGGAAATACCAGGCTACAGTTTACCATTCGTTGGAGAGCCTGGACCTTACGCGGGCTAAGCCTTGTTTGAGCTGTCGAAGCGAGACCCTATACCTCGAAGCATGTCATTAGTTCTACTGTGTGTAGCGCCTAACGCCGGTGCTACAGAGTTGCCAGTCGGTCGCAATAGTAAGTCTGCCATTGACCCGACAATCCGCGACTTGTTCGTTCCGTGTGAGTATCCATTTTGTGGGCTCTGTAAGCGCGCATTGACGGGCTGTTCTTTGGTATAATCGCTAATTCTAGCGCTGGCATATGATGACCTAGATGCTGGCTTAGAACCAGACCTAGACGTCAAAAGATATTAGATTGCTACCGACAACACAACTGACAAGAGTGTATTTGGGCACATTGTACATACCATGCACTACCCTGAATTGCTTCATCCGAACGAATTGACGACATATCTTAGTTTCCGCTTTAACAGCTTAGATCAGAAGTTGAAGTTAACGAAGCTTATTGTGGAGAGATGAGTTGGTATGGGAAGACGGCGACAAGAAGACCTGACACGGCTTATAATAAAAAAGGTGACGAGGCGGGATCAAAGCTATAAGGAATTCTAACAGAAATAAGGCGGGGATCAAGGACGAAGGCGAATCTAGCGATGAAAAGAGAAGCAACATGATCAGAAAAGCTGGGGATATACGGGGTCTTATATGGACATTGTGATAAAGCAGATCTCGCGAGAACATCAATGAAGAAAGTGGCATTGCATGATACGTACGAGAGAGACTATACGGCTATCGGGAATGGGCGTACTTCAACACACGATGTACCCCTTCACATTTGGGCTATCAGGGCTGTCAGCATGAGGACCGGGACGTATGGACTGCTCCGACGGCTTAGCGTTGCTAAATCTATCTGATTACTTATCCTAGTATGGAGATCGTGCTGGTCAACCCCCCTCTATACTACCTACCTATACATAGAGGGCTCTCTGCTCTCTGCAAGGATCCCGGTAACCCACCTATCGTCATGGTCGTCCTATATAGACTCAAGTGACCCACATGCCGCAAAACGACCGGCAATCGATCCATCCTCCTTTGACTTATTTTTCCACAGCTAGGTCAATACGGTATTTGATTTTTATACACTGTCAATAGTATAGGCAGAGTAGTTTGATAGCCATGTTCAGAAAATAATCCAAATTAAGATTACTGCCAACTTTGTAGATAGGTAGGTAGTTACATACCTAATAGAGCACCTAAAGGCTCATGAAGTACTTTGTTTCCTAGCCTAGCCCTGTTCTGCATGCATCTCAATCTTGCCTGCAGAGGTCACCCTGGCCCCCTGCGGCCGTTCTCTTTTCTAGTCCCATTTGCCTCATGTATGTACCTACCTAGTATACCCCACTGATCTTGAAAGTACCTAGGTAGGTGTTCCTCTTCTGCTCATTGGCTGAGTTCTCTCGATCCCGCATTCATCTCGAGGTTAGTGCCGTAATACTAAGGTAGTAGCAGACGAAAGTGGTATTCGGATACCGCTATATGTATACTCTACAGCTTAGCAGCTAAACGAACAGTGTGCCGACAGATCTCTCCATCTTTTCTCTCTCGCCGTATCCACTGTATCAACCGGAAAAAGCGACGTTAACATCCACGCTACGTTGGATTGCATATACCTACTTTGACGCATCGTTTGCCTTACCACCCGGAGCGCGGCCATCAAGCTCTATGAGAACGACCTTCAGCTGAAGCGCCCAACAATTTTTTTGTTTCGAATTTCAGGCTAGCTAGATGAGCATCTGCGTACCTAGGTGCTTACCCCAATACCACACAACGACGATCGGACCAGAAATGTGTCTCCTTGACGAAGTATTTTGGTTATTTTTTTTT